>JAVQJD010085862.1:0-61502 GCA_036023655.1 Nannoperca australis
ATCAGACTTTTTTTTAGATATATATATATCTCTCTCTATCTCACACACACACACACACACACACACACACACACACACACACACACACACACACACTTTAAGACCTTGGTTTTTAAAAAACGTGACTTTTAACAAAGTCTACCATCATAGCTGGCATTCCTGTACTGTAGCTGACTAAATATACAAAGTACAGTGCCTTATCACGAGTTGACTGAGAGCACAGATCAAATACCCCACGACAATCAAGTTAAGTTCCAAAGAAAACAAGCACAAGAATGACTATTTTGATTAGATCTTCTGCTTCCTTCTTGTGACCCTCTCCCAAACTGCAGCACTGACTGTAATGTCACCGTGCCGTGCGAAGAGGAGGTCTGAGCCTACCATCAGTGCAGGGAAGAACCAGAAGAAGAGGTTGCTGTTGTATTTTTTGTTGACAGTGAGGTACCCGGCATAGCTCTTCACGTTGGCACCTGGCAGACCTCCTACCAGACTCAGTTTCCTGGCTGGAACAAAAAGAAAGGATGTCTGATTGGAGGCTGAGACAAACTGCAATAAAAACTTGAATGAACCTCGCTGACTGCGGTATTGGGGCAGTGAGTGGGCGCTTGTACCTTCATCTATGGCGCCCTTCTCCAGGTAAGGAGTGAGAAAGAGAGGAGACCCGGGGTCGACTCCGTTCAGGCCGCTGACACGTTGAGATTTTCGGCAGAAAAACGACGAGCAGCTCCTCGAGTGTGCGGAGTCCAGACAGGCCCACAGTAACAGGAAGCCCAGAGTTTCCCTCCACAGCCTGCCGATATTTACAAAATACATATCAGACTACAGGCCCGGCGATGGAGCGTGAACGCAACACAGCCTTGACCGCAGGACGCGTCTGCCAGCAGCCGGAAGAAGTGAATAAACAAAGTTTCAATTAGCTGGAACTCACCTCATGTTCACTGGCGTTTCTATGACAACAGGAGAACGTTCCGCTTTGGACCGGAGAGACGTCTTTCAGCTGCGGAGTGAAGCAAAAGCGTGGACCCGTAAAGCTGAGTCACATGATCGGCTCTGCGGAGGTCATGTGATATATTAGATCACGTGGGCGTTGCATTACTTCACGGTCTATCGGCCCTCAACGCGGTCTTGCAGGAAACTCTCCGCGTCTTAGCTAAATTGCCTAAACAGACGGATGAACGTTGGTTTTTGTTGTGTTTTTTTTTTTTTGCTAAAACATCCCTATTTCAAAGTAGGTCAGTAGGTCACCTGTTAACTTGGTGAGTTAACAGGTTTTTAACAGTTTGTTTAAACGTAACAGTGAATGTTGGCTCGTGACGCAAGTGTCACAGCTGGAAAAAAAGTGACAATATATACCTCTGGTGCTGATGGAAGATCATAAAACAAATAAATACAGTGATAAATGCTTGAATTAATAAACCAATGGAAAAAATGTTTAATTATCACATTTTAAACTGGGCAGTTGTTTTTATAGTTCCATTTAAACACACCCTTTTATTATTTTCTGTATAAGTATTAAAGTGCTTATTTTAAACTCACTAGCCAAATAAGACTCAGTCAGCATTAATAGCTTACTGCACACGTTATATAATTGGGTAGCATAAAAACTGGGAGCCCCTAGGGCTGACTGTGATGACCAAGCCAAAACACCAGTCAAATCTCCTCAATGGAGAAATGATGTTCAACCTTGCTACTTTAGAGAATGAAACACAACTCCAGTGGGATGATAATGTTGCTCCATGTCTACTGGATGTGTAAGTTGGTCATTTCTTGCTAACATGTTAGCCAACTAAGTTGAAAAGACTGTATGTGAGAGCTGTGTGTCTGCCCTAAAACTGAAACTGGAGCAGCTAAATGGAATTCAGCCATCATTCATTGTATTATTCACACCTGTGCTTTTCCTACTGCGATGTGTCAAAATCCCTCCCTTGAAAAACGCACGCACGCACAACAACAGGACAAACAAGACAGAAATGGAGAGCACTCTCATTTTTAATGTTAATACCTGTGTGTCTTGCTATGAATGTCAGAATGTTTGCCATAAGTAAGCTATTAGTGTTCATCAGCATCTAATGCAAATATGGATTTTAGTATAAACACTGAGATTTTTAAAACTGCAGTTATTGCTTTTTGGCCAGTAGGGGGCAGAGGAACTCTAAGATAAGCTGTCTGACACAACTCTGCCATATGAAATCCAACATCACTTAAAATGCAGTGCACAATGGAAATGAAGAAGCTACTCGCAGCTGGGAAGACAATTGTGGACTGTGACGTGACAACTCAGGTGAACAGGTGAGGAGGATGATTTCATTTATTCGGTCTTGGTGGCAATTTTAATAATTAGCGTTCTTTCAATAATATGATCGGGCTTGAAGATTGGTATGTTTTGATTTGATTTCTTTTTTGGTAACCACATCTTTGCTTACAGTTCTGCCAGTTGAATTGGAAGCTGCCCACACTACAACCACACAGCCATATCTGTTGATCCATTGAACATCTGCACTGGAGCCTTTGTGGTCAAAGTGTCTTTCTCAAAGGCATCTCAGAAGTGGTAATGGCACAGAAGGGAGCGCTGCTCTTTCGCATAACTGCCCAGGTTTACCCTGTTAGTCACAAGCAAAATGAATATGACAGCACATCAACCCAAGCTGTTCCTCAATACAAGACGATACAGTGAAAGAAGCGTGAATAGGAAATTGGGGGAAACCCTGAGCTTAAATACTTCCCTTCAAACTGTGTAATTAATGTCACACAGACATCACATCCATCTATTTCTATAGTCTGTGATCTCGGTTAAAAGTGGGAAAGCAGCCCCACCAGATGGCGCACAAAAACTCTGACGTTAATTCTGTCTGTCAACATAACATGACATAGCATGACTTCGGATGCAAATATGCAATGCCAAAGCGTGAATGATGTGGTTTAGCCCGTTGGGCCTCTGCATGAATCTCATTTCACCGTGGGTTGAACGTCAGTTTTTTTGGATTCTGCAAGCAGAACTAGATTCGGTTGTTTTGTGCTTCTTGTGCCAGTCGTCGTTGCTTCCATGTAGGCAAAACCCTGCTGCTCCAAACTTTCACTTTAAGAAGGCGCGTCGACGCTGCGGTGTAGTGTGTTTATCACAGTCGTTAAAGTGGCACATGGAAACCATAGCTGATTCCTACATGGCACACATCTAGACCCACGCGTGCTGCGCGTCCAGTGTGAGGAAACCGGTGCACACGGAGTATAATTCTGTAGCTTGTCCTACTGTTTTATTTTTTTTTTTTTAATCTGTGGCGGCAGCACCTTCAGTGTATGCCGCAACGTGAGCCCCTCTGCGAGGCGCGCAACGAGCCGAGGGGAAGCGTCGGCGCCCCGAGACGGGTGGAGGGTCTCGGTACTCCGGGCGAGACGTGAAATAGTCGCCGGTGGAGCCGTCAGAGGTGAAGCACATCGGGACGCGAGTGTAATGGAGGCACCGCCGGGGACGAGCTGCTGTGAGCGCACCGTGGCCAAACGGGAGTAACCGAGCCGAGAAACCGGTTGGGATGGCAGCATCCAGTAACTCAAGCCTCTCAGGTTCATCTGTGTCCTCTGGTAAGAGTTCACACAGCCCAGACTCAAACTAGACACTGAGGCATAATGATAATCATATGATTATTTGTGGGAAGTTTTATAATTGTGCTTGTCTGCGTGCCTTTATTTGGCTTGAATCAAACTTTTCTCATTATCTTGTAGAAAGACATTCCCAACAAATGCTCACCACAAACATGCGCCAGTTAATGTGACATCTTATTTCCTCATCTGCATCTCACACGTGCTGGGGAAACATTAAACAAACGTTATTCCAGTGGCTTCCAGCCACTGCTGTGATTTGGGATGAACGATAAGTGAAAAGCCCATCTGTTATATTTGGACGCAGTGGTGGAAACATTTAAGGGGAAATGGCACCTTTCGCGTGCAGAGGGATTATAAGGTTGTGAGATACAGTCAGTCTGACGTTGGGTTTGGATGTTATCATTAGATTGCCAATCATCTCCATAATTCCCTTACTGGCTTTCCACTTGGCTGCTTTAAGGATTATCTTTGGCCTGTGTAGTCTACCATTTTCCCAAAACCCAGCACCAGGCTGGGACATTTTCTGACATTGTAAAAAATCCTAATATGCTATGGACCAGTGACATAATACAGTCCGTACTGCTACAGTGTGCAGAAAACTCCAATCAAATCCCCCCTGCATATAATGAGATATAGTTCAAGGAGTAGCACCTATTATAGATTTGAAAAAAAAATTCAATTTCAGGGTTCAATTTTCACCGAATGAGAACCGAAAGTGGGTTCGCAGCTGTGCAAACAAGCCCAGAATGATATAGCAGCTCGCTGCTTGTCTCAGTGTATATCCCAGTATGTGTTGATAAAGCGCACTGCTCATGTTTGCCAGGGTATAAAGTACAAACTCCACTATCACAGTGTTGTTTGATGTGGAAGCCCCACCAACAACCAGAGCGATTGTGAGGGAGCCAGTGTGTGTGAAAAGAAAGGGTGTGTGTGTGTGTGTGTGTGTGTGTGTTTATAACAGCAGGCTCAGAACTTGGGTTAATGTTTGCTGTTTCCACCAATATTTCACTTTTTTCTATGTAGAGTCTTGAAAACGTGTAGGGATATATATTTACCACTTCCCCCCCAAAAAATGTTTTAAATTGAACATTGCACGACAAAGCTATATGTTTATTACAGGGTGGACATTGTATAGTATACACATAGCTTGTTTTACTCTCTCTGCACCGCGACCACACCACACAGCAGAGATACATTTCCTAAGGTACTGCCCAATGAGAGGCACAGGCAGTCGTTTCCAAGCTGATTTAGCCTGTGGTAACCACATGCTTCACAAAGCATTATCTCATGTGTGCGTTTCAGAAAGCAGTGGATTTTACAGTTTGACCACTGCTGCTTTAAGAGGAAAGTCTTTTCTTTCTGTGGCATTGGAGGGTTGTCATTACCGTTGGGCTCTCAATATAATTATCAGAGGTTACTAGCTGCGCCGCTGCCAGGGATAGAGTGGTTGTCACAAGGGTATTATTATTTTCATGCAGAGCTCTTTGGCAGTCAGACACAACATTTGAATAATCTTGTCTATGAGGCACATGACTCAAAAATGAATCTTCTGCTCCATATTAGGTCATCTGCTCTGGCTGCAAACAAAGTGCTCTTGGTGTAGTTATTTCCTCTGCTTCTAATGATAGGTCTGTCTAGTAATCTTGTTTGGAGGCTGTTGTTTGGGGGAGAGTGTGTAAATAAAGTTCATCCAACGTATTCATCCAGCGGATGGCAGCTTTCTGTGCCGAGTACTGATCTATGATGGCAATGGTGATTATATTATGGCAGCATACAGCAACATTGATGAATTTCTGTACTTCCTTCAAGTGATTGAAACAAGGGAACAATGGTATGTACACAAACCACCTTGTGTTGTGTGGACTTCATTACATAGGCTACACACAGTCTGTAACTGCAGCATTGATACACACATGAAAAATAGTAGCTGTACCCTACCTAAATTATTGTGGCAAGTGATAAAAAGATGACAAACCGACTGAAAGCATTGCAACATGTTGCAATCTCTCCCTCTCCCTGGTAAGATATTTTCTGGCAGTTCGTCTATATCAGGGAGATTCCTACACATTCTTGGCAGGGTTAGGCATGGAAGCATGTACTGTACCAGCAGCTACACCATTTGTTATACAGCTCCAGGAAATAAAGCTGTGAAAATAAATTGAGGGATAGAGCATGAAACTATGCCTTCAGCTCCAGGCCTTAAATGACAAAATTGGTCAGGGAGGAGGATTTACAGCCATGCATTACAAAGATGCTGCCTGCTCAACACAACACTGTGCATGTTTGTGACAAGTGCTGCAGTTCAACTTGAACTCTTTACAAAGCATTTATTTCTTGTCCATAACAGTGTAAATCATGTAGGACTGGATTTGTGTCATGTATACTGACTACGTGATATTTATTCTACAGCATCAGCGAGGGGTGAGGTCTGTCCCCCAAGTATTCTGGTTCTGGTTGTACATGTCCCAGCAGTCAGTCCTGTATTAATTACAACAACACACTCTGTCAGTGGCAGACACAAACACTTTTCCCATCATCTAAACTCACCTCCAATTCTTGTTAACCGCAAAACACTAAGGGTGACCGGCCCAGCAGCACACAAATACACTCTAGAGAGGCACTCATACCTGTCACATATTATCTGGTCAGCACTAAGGCACTGTTGACATGTTTTGGACCAGTGTAACAC
Organism: Nannoperca australis; assembly: GCA_036023655.1. Taxonomy (NCBI): domain Eukaryota; kingdom Metazoa; phylum Chordata; class Actinopteri; order Centrarchiformes; family Percichthyidae; genus Nannoperca; species Nannoperca australis. The sequence continues at coordinate 6,287 of JAVQJD010085862.1, forward strand.
ACAGATGGTCTCTCTACTGCAGCTCTGCTGCATCCCGCTGACACAATAGTGTGTGTGTGTCTTTGTGTGACGGTCTGCATATTATATCTGTATTGTTGCACTCATAGTTTTACTCCAGAATGTGTTATTTCTGTATGCCATTTATAAAGTACATTGAGTCATTTTTTTAAATAAGGGTTAAATAATTTGAAATTCTCTTTTTGTGTCAAGTTTGTCAAATGGACAATTCTTATCAAGTTTTCTTCCATAGCCGGTTTCGGGGCTTTCAGAGATCAATGTTTTGAAAAGATAAATTAATCTGATACCCACCAACAATAGAAATTCAAGAGAGTGAAAAAACTCACGTTATTTAAAAGAAACAAACAAGGGTAGAGCTACCCAAGGTCTTGGCAGAAAGGTATCCTTCCCTGAGGATATCTAAGTATTAAAAAGGAGAAAACAGCACATATGTACTGATAACATTCCAACATTTCACTCTGTGTATATTCATCAAAAGCATCCAGTTAGCATCCCACTGGACAATTGTTCTTGCACTTTCTGCGAATGAGAAAAGTGCACTTAACTAACACAGTAAAAATGCTGCAGTGGTTGTGGTGCAATACCAACTTCATCATCTTCGCTTCATCAAGATAACAATGACCCTCAGGATCAGTGTCATTAGAAGAGACAGAGATCACAAAGGATGCCATTATTACCTGGCACACTCATAGCCTGATATGAAAAAAACCAAACAAAAGACCACAAACTCATTCACCTTCTGCCACCCAGACAGACGGCCTGACCCTGAGGTGCACATAGACCATGGAAACATAAAACTAAAACCAACAACCTACTTAGTTTTTTTCATAAGGAAAGCTTAAGGCTGACGAGGTGATACTTAAAATAGTCAGGTTTAAAGATGTCTTTTTTTAGCTTTTTAGCTGCTAGGTAACATGCATTGCCAGCATCTTTCAGTAAGACGGCACAGAAAACGTGGCGCAGTGACAGCTGTGCAACTCGCAAGACTTTATTTCATGTGTTTGCAGATGCGCCTTCAAGTCACATCTAGTATTAATTAGTAACCAGTGAAGGGAGCTGAGGATGGATGTTTTATCACTAAAGTCCGGCATACATTGGTTTGTTGTGTTGATCCAACATACTGGCAGAAGTGTTGGAAAAAAGATAAACCAACATTTCACCAGTAATTACTTCCTATCTATCCTGGATTAACTCCTTTCCCTCTGGCACAATCCATACTCAGAAAGCCTGCTCCATGGTACATCAATGTGCAAGTTCAAACCCTGAAGACGATCAGATGATATGTGGGTGTAAAGAAATCAAGCCCTTCTGCTTGCCTGACACAACAGACATTGCATATATTGTTATATATAACAACCAGTCTGTCTGTTGTTGGGAAAGGGCAAGTGAAACATGATCAGATCCATATTACCTCTGCTGTGCCATATGCAGCAAATAACCCCACTCCTCCCAAATTACATGCCAGTATATTGCCAGCCATGTAGCATTACATAAAGTGGTCAATTACACTCTTTCTGCTGGTGTATAGAATATGCAGAATACGTCAACATAAAACTATTTCTTTCACGTTTTACCTTAAGTAGTCTAATGGGGAGTGTTATTTAGACTTGACATCAATCTACATACATGAGAGACTAATGAGATGGCTGTATACAGATGACTTTATACCTTCTCTGTTGACATCTGGCTTTTTTCACTAAAATGAGAGGATGATAATGAACACGATTCTGCACAGGTCCTAATATGCTCTAAGCTTGTAGCGCTGTCGTCGACCATGTAGTCGTTATGCCTCAACACAAGCTTCCGTTTTATGTGCTGAAGTGGAATATTTATTTATTTATTTAGCATGTGCACAGACTCCAGAGCAGACGTTATCTCGGGGGGTGGGGGGGGTGGGGGGGGGGGTGAGGAGGGGTCCTAGGCAAGCTTGATCTTCATTCATCACATATTCTCTTTGCCACCAAAGCAAACACCCGTCGGTAATTATTTTATTGAATGTTTATGACTGGGGAGTAATGGAGGGCAACACAATTAATAACTGTTTTTTTTTGGGGGGGGGGAAACCCTCTGGCTGCTCCAGAATTCTAAATTCTCCCTGATCATCAGACACTGCACAAACTCGGAGCTACTTCGAAAATCTTTTTGATGTTCTGTGCGTGTGTGTGTGTGTGTGTGTTTGGTTGGGTGTGGGTATGTACAGTGTAGCTTAATGTATTTGTACGTTGTGTGTGTGTGTGTGTGTGTGTGTGTGTGTGTGTGTGTGTGTGTCTGTGTGTGTTTGTGCAAGTGTGAGCCAGCGTTTGCATCAGAATCAACCCTTAAGAGCTCCCTCTTCTGAGCCGAAGCCGCTGCAGGTATCCAGACTAAAATGCCATTCGTCATTAAAAAGAATCAGATTGAAAAGAGAATACTTGGCAGCCGACCAGATGAAATCACATTCTTTAAACAAGCCGCAGTGGAATAAATCTTTTAGACTGTTGCCGGTGCACTACACAATGACACAGCTTCAGTGTTAGGACAATACATTTTCCGAGGCAGCTTGGCCCACACAACAGCAGACTGAGCTTGAAGCCTATTTGTTTGTATTTGAAGGCCGACACTCTGTGAAGGAAGCAACATTTACTCTCAAAACATCCACTTCTCAGTTGAGCTGCATTTTTCATCATTTCCATAATTATTCAGCATTTGATCATATGCACCTATCTTATCTCTCCTGTGGAATTAATTCAGTATTTTTTTTTAAGTAACCGTGCTCTTATCATGAGAAACAGTGATGAGCTTTTGGTATGTTTGATAATGTTGCAGCCAGCCTGCAGTCAAACTCCTGGTGCACTGAGCAGAGAAAACAGCATGAAGGAAATACTCTGATTGCCTGCTCTGATTGCCTGCTCTTCAAGTATCATCAGTTAAAAAAGATAAATATAGCACAAGAATATACAGAGACTCAAAGAAAAGAGAGGAGTGATACCATTGTATCAATGATGAAATTTAAATGAGTAAGTTTCACAATCTTGCCCATACCTCAGTGCCCACATCCAACAAGTGCTCACTGGTTTTCACCCTCTCACGTGCGTTTTATATCTTTGCCTCTGGCCAGAGGGGTGTGGCGCTGATCTGATGAGTGCAGAGGAATGTTTTAAATGAACAAAGTGTATCCTCTGGATCAACATGATTCATTATTCGCACAATCGATTGAGTCTGCCAGAAGTGGTTTCTGGGAATTTAATGAGAAATATTGCACTAAACATTTGAGAAGCAGATGAATCATTTCTCATCATAGCACCTTTTCTTTGCATTTGGCATGTAGTATCGCCTCCTATGTGATAGCCATCGAACACCATGATTGATACTGTATGATTGGGTCCTGCCTGTCTCACTGTGTAAGGTTTGCATACTGAACATGCAGTATGCAAACCTTACAGTGACTTTTAAATATATGACAAAATGTTTCTGTTAATGTGTCAAATTATGACCAGTAAGCTAAATGATTAATGAAAAGATTATTACTCTCTGTTGGGTGTACCTTGTTTTAACTGATGTGTTGACAATAAAAATATGACAATGTAATAGCTCATTATCTTCATATGTCGGCCTTTAATCCGGACCTCAGTACTCAATTTCGCACAATAGCATGTGAATGTGACTTGTGTGACAATAAAGAATTTTGAATATTAATATAATTATTGCTTTGTTTGTGACATATCACAGAAACAACATACTTGGTTCATACTTGACCTTGGAAACAGTAGCTTAACCTAACACTTCTCGAGACAAGGTTAAATGTATTTGTTGTTTCCAAAGCTTTTAACCACATATCTTGACCTTCTTCAACATATGGAGTTGCTGTGGTGTGAGATGCACCATTTACGTCTTGATGACCGAAAGACATTTTATTAAATGACTGCAAAGTACCTTAGCAGATTTTGCCACATTTTTGACTCATTTAGTGACATGTTTTAGTACAAGTCATTACTTTACTCGGTAGGTAGGTACTACAGTAAATTTTCAGCTGCTACAGGGAATTTACTTCATCCCCTCTTTAACTGTTTTCAAGCTAATATAACAGCCCACTACATTATATATTTTGTGAATGTGTTTACACAATCATAAATCAGCCACCACATTTCCCAGAGGAAAGTATTCGTATGGAATATTACTAATTGTAATTTTAATTGGTGTGTTTTTACTCTTATCTCAGAGAAGAGATGTGTGTTTTCGGGACCGTGCCCGACAGGTAATATAGATCAGGTGTGTGCCGACGCGATGTTTAGGGAAACAAGCCGACATCTATATCGATTGCCCTTGAAGCAGAGACACTGATTGGAAGTGTATTCGCTGGTGCGTCTCAAGAGGCAGCTGCATGGTGTGAAAGCCATATGCATGATTATTACAGAGATAAACAACAGTGACATAAGCATGGTGAAGGGCTCACTCACATGGAGGTTTTATTTAAGAGAAACCAGGACATAGAAACTCCCAGTGGTGTTTATATACAGAACAACAGAAATCAGCTTTATTTTTGTGTTTTACAGACCCTGAGGATTACCAACCGCCCATATGGAAGTCCTACTGTGAGTAATTAATTCATTTTATATGCTGATTAGCAATGCTTTAACCTGACTTTGGTCTTTTAGTGTGTTTCTTTAAATAACAGCACATAAATAAGAAAGGGACATTTTTCTATACTTGAAAGAATTGGGTTTTGTTGTACATGGTACAATTAGATACGCTGCAGGTTCCAAAAGGCTACACACACATGCACAAAAGGCACACAACCACACTTGCCCACACAACACATTCACACACGAACGAAATGCAAAGCAGCAGATTCCTGATCTCTGAGTAATATAGGTTACCATCACGGGGTAAAATAAGATTTTCTACCTGCTAAGAGGCTCAGCTGAAAATGGGGTCCTCAGAACACCCACCTCATTATACAATGTTTTTGCCATGTGGGAGGAAGTGGGTTGACTCCTCAGAATATAAGTGATGCATTTGTGAAAATAGAGCACAAATCATTTCAGCAGGAAACGTGGTCTGGCCTTAAAGTAATTACATTTTAACTACACTACAATTTATAGCGTTTATATACATTTTCCTGTAAATAAATTATTCTGTATCATTTTCTAATAAGGCTGCTTTTCTGAAGTCGCCCATCTTCTCCTGACTCCACTGGACCTAGGTATTTTTAGAGCTCACTGTGTCACAGGAATGGATGATGTCCAGGTCTTGCTGGTTGGCTTAAGTCATCCTGACAAAACATGAAAATTCACAGTCAGGAGTCTTCCTTCCCCGCCTGGAGAATCTGCAGCGGTGAAGACTCCTCATCCACATCTCACAAGGTTATAGACAAACATGCACCCAGGATTGAGTGCATTACAGTATGAAACAGAAAAGACTGTTATTCTGTTACCACCAAGATATTTTATATGGAGTCTGGTTTGTGAAATGTGGCAGTTTGTCAGAAGAGAAACTACATTTCTAGACACATGAAGGATTAGAAATTGGATATGAAAATCAGAACCACATTCTGCTACTGATTCTTCTGTTGTGGTAATGTTTCTGAGCGACATCCAGTTCTGGGAAACTGCAGCAGCGTTTTGGCTTCTCTCACTTTCCAATCACTAATTGTAATGTGCTTATTCTGTGAGGCTGCTGAGGTGTTCGTGGTGATTATTCTGCCTACTGCAAATCCCTCAATTCCATTTTCACTTTGCTTCACTGATTTACTTCGAGTTCTCCCAATGCTTTAAGTACATCTAATGCAGAGAAGCTTGGATTTGCAGCATTTGTATTTAGGTGTTGGGTTTTGCAGTCAAAGGGGATATTGTGCACATCAGGTGAGTGCACAACAGGGCTTAATTCACACAAAAGCATTGCAAATACTGTACATGGCTCCTGTCATGTAAACCACTGACAGCTTAGCCTTGCATATATAAGCTAATGGCTCCTTTTGTGCCTTGTTACCTTTTGTACTTAGTCAGAGTTGTGGTCAGAAGCTGGACTAAAGGCTGTTAAGTGGAGACATTGTTTAATGTAGTGTATGAAAGCTGCACTGGATCAGTTAATTCCCTTGATCTTAAGTGTCTACCAAGGTTGTTATTTTGGTAACAGATCTACAATATATGTGCAATTACAACTTTGCGCTGGGCGTTGTACATACCTCGGAGGGGCAGAGGGCCTTAATTAACATGCATGTGTTTCTCTAACAGTGTACCAGCTACAGCAGGAAGCCCCGAGACCAAAGAGGATCACATGTCCTCAGGAGGTCAGTACATTTATAAATCTGTATACAATAGGCTACTGTATAGGACTGAAATTATTAGTTTATATATTTTTACTTTGTAAAATAAAAAGAAGTAATGGCAAAAGCCAGTACCAGAGTCAACATAGAAAACATGTAATAACTTACATTTGAGGAGCTCAAAACAGCAGTGGTTTGGTATTTTACTTGAAAATGACCCCAAAACTATTTCCTAATTTTTCACATAGTTTAGTTTTGTTAAATTGCTCATCATTTTAGCATTATGAGCACCACATTGTTGAAATTGAATACACAAACCACAGACACAAAAAGTCAAAATAAAATTATATAGCTTCATTCATTCCCAAAAGATGAAAAATACAAATCAAAAGTCAGACCCACGAAATTTGAACATAGCAGAATGATTTATTTTTCTTATCGCGTGTGGCACCTTAGCAGATCGAACCACCTGCTGGTCCCATTTATTTCTTTTTAAAGGCAAGAGCTTTTCCACCTTGCTGCAGAAACCAGTCTACCAGACTACAGTCACACCACGTCTTGCAAACTCAGCTCTCACTCTCTGGTTTTAGCCTGAAAAACATTCACTTAGAAATGATTGAGCCTGGCAGCTGGAAGTCAGACCTATCAGTAACCTACAGGGAGTGACTCTCTGCTTCTTGAAACTCCCACACCTCAGTAGTCTACTAGAGTTAGAAAATTAAGCATGATCCTCCAACTGCATAGTTTATTGTTTGCCTTACATTTAGGGATGTATTTTGGTGGATAGTTTAGGAGAAATTTGATATTTTCAGAACATTGGCCATGTTTCTGTCTTGGCAAGTGGTTTCTGTGTTCATCCGGTCAAGTGTGAGGAGGGTAACTTTGGATGATATCCACTTCATTTGTCTAACTCAGACAACTGAAACCTCATATTGATTTCAGATAAGCTTAATACATTTATGCACAAAACGAGGAGTGTGTCTCTCATCACATACACTGGAAGCACATTAGAAGGGATGTCTTACATATAAACAGAGGGAATGATTACTGCAAGCAGTGTTCTTATGGGTACTGTTCTTATGAGTATCGTTTTAAGACAGAATTGAAAAACAGGAGCAGTAACAAGTAAAGTAACTCGATGCAAGCAGCAGGAACTCTTTAGATGGACACCACAGACGTTGTTCCCTCAGATATGTGATTAAAGCTGATAGAACAAGTTACTATACTTGCTACTGCCCTCACTGAGAGAACTGTCAATCTTCTATTTTATAGTACAGCCAACAAGAAATGATGCATGTCTCATCCCATTTTGAGTCCTGCCACGCTATGATTAGCAAAATGAAAGTTGTGGGCTGGCTGTGTGAGATTAGTCGCTGCCCATTCATTCAAAGCACAAAATGAGGTTTGACATGTTACCAAATCCATTATGATCATAACTCTGGATTCTACACTCTCCTCTGTGAAGATGTATGGAAAGGGTCTGGATTCTATAAAATGTTCATAAATTATTATTCTTTCATTCAGGTTGTTTGACACAGACAGTGCAGTTAAAAAAAACCTTGGGTTATTATAGTTTATCTTCGTGCTGATGTTGTTTATATCATGTGCAAGGTAAGCCATATCTTTTGCGAGATTTGTAATGCAGACACGCGACACACCCTGGCGTGACACAGTAACACGCTAAATATTAATTCTTTGCAGCTGGCCATCTATCAGCAGCTGTTTTCTGGCACTGCCTCTAATTCATCTGCACACTCTGTGATTTGGCTTTCTGGTTTGGTAGCTGTGAATAGAAGTGGGGGGGCACAGATGGAGATAATCTGTCCTGTGGCGTAGAGTCCTTTATCTTTCACACAGGCTGTAAGAACAATTCGCAAAGCCATTTAATTGGGTTTTCGCATCGTATTGCCCCAGCCAATATGTCCTCTTCTGGTTTACAGATGGAGAGCAGACCCAAATACTATGGCAGAGAGTGAGTGTAACCTAATTACTGTCATCGTTGTCATGCCTTTTTTTTTTTTTAAATATTACTTTGCACAGAATGGTTTTATTTCTCATTACTGCCTTGCATCAGATGTGGTTAGGGTTTAAGTGGGTGGATGAGTATTTTATTTGAATGTGTTTTTTTTGCTTTGGTAGGAGCCTGAGCTTAACAATCCAAAATGTAAATCTATTTATTTTATTTATTTTATGTATTTGAGGATAAAATGACATTGGAGAACGAGTTATACCAACTACATTATATTTTTCCTTTGTCACAGATTTCATGGCATGATCCCTCGAGAATATGCAGATGAGCTGCTGGATGGAGCAGAGGGTGCTTACCTCATTAGGGAGAGCCAAAGACAGCCAGGGACACACACCTTGGCCTTAAGGTACCAACACCATCAGTATGCAGCAACGGAATCCCTGAAAGGTCGGCCCTATCAGGAGCCCAGTCCTCGCTCAGTCTCCACCTTGTTCTCTTTCTATCAACTGATTCAACCTCTGCTTGTATTTCATCCTGCTGTCTTCAACCGCATCCTCCATCCACGTGTCTCATTCCAGGTTTGGGCACCAGACCCTCAACTACAGATTGTTCTATGACGGGAAGCACTTTGTCGGGGAGAAGAGGTTCGAGTCAGTCCATGACCTTGTGACGGACGCCCTCATCACTCTATACATTGAAACCAAGGCGGCGGAGTACATCGCCAAAATGACCACTAACCCCATCTACGAGCATCTTGGTTATACGTCGTTGCTCAAGGACAAGATGGTGCACAGGCTGAGCCGTGGACGCACAGAACCACGCAGGGTCACCTTCCAGAGAGATGAAAGGGTGAGGTTTGTGAGACTGTACGTTTTTTTGAGCACTGTGGGTGGTGTAGAGCAGAGAGGCTGTTTGAGAGGTACAGAGTTCAAGCATCTGCAACAACAATTTGATAATCAAATAATTGTGTACTGATTTATCAAGCTGAAACATTCCCAAATGTGCTGCGCTTGTCTATTTCGGGTTGATTTGGTAACTATGCTCTTTCAATTTCTTGCCGAGAGTTAGATGAGTACATTGATAGTCTTGTGTTTGTAGGGTAAATATGAAGAGACTGCCAGCAGCCGGTTAGTGTACCGTAGCATAGGCTAGAAACGGGGGAGAGGACAGCTTGCCTGTCTCTGTGACAAAATACATCTACCAGTCATCAAGAAAGTGAAAAAAGTCTTTCCAAAAATGTCTATTGCTTTAAATGTAATTAAGTTTTGGTCTGTTGATTGGACAAAGCAAGCAAGATGAAGACGCAACCTTGGCCTCTGGTTAAATTGTGATGGGCCTGTTATACTATTATGTTACATTTTAGAAACTAGTGAATTAGTGAACTAGTGAATCCTACTAAAAGACAGTTTACTCGTTTTTACATTCTAATAATGAGAATAATTATTCAAAAGTGCTCCATTTGTACATTAAAAAGTTTGTTATTCATTATTTGTAGAATGTTATGTAGAATGAGCCTTAAAAACTGTTTGCAGTTTGTTATTAAAAGCCCTTAAACTCTATTAAATCAATTAATTCAAGTACTTCAGTTTCAAAGTCATAATAAGCCAGAATGATTTAATGATTACATGTTTTGATTTTATTAAAGCAGTAAATTTCATTAAGAAACAAACCTTTCAGTTTTTTTTATCAACTCAGTACATTATCTGGTACATTTCCCTGGGCCCTGTGACAGACACGGTGTAATACCATGATTTTGATCTGCCTCCACGCTGCTGAGCATTTCAAGTAGGATGAGAGAGCTACTGTGAGGACACTTTGTCCTGTTATAAGATGTACATTATCCCTGTAGCCCCTGGGTGTGTTCACTGCTGCAATGCTTTGTTGCCTCCACTGAAAGGTAATGATGACCAAGGGGACTGGGACTTTGCACATTGTATTCATTGGCACTCAAGAGCTGCTGTCGGATTAAAGTCTGTGAATGATTTACAGTATCAGTGAGGAAGGAGGAATGTCTGTTTTTTTTATACTTAAGAGAATCCTAACTATCCTTCCACTAGGTGGCAGTCTTATCTTGTTTCCTCCTTTTTTTTTACTCTGATGAGGACACTAAGATTCACACCCAGCTCTTTTTTATTAAACGATACCAATGATTTCTCTGGCTTTTCCTCTTCAGAGAGTAAGTATTTTATGAGCTGCATCTCGTATGTGTCTCTCAGCTTAAAGACCAGCTTTATTGCTTTGGGATACTTTGTCTTAAAAAAGGCAGCCTGTAGTTTGTCAGCTTGACAGTCAGTCAATGACTCATGACAGCCCTGTCAGCTGAAGCATCACTTGCAGTATTAATATCGTCAGGCTTTAGTTTGGTCTTTGTCACTCGAGACATAAACCAGTAATGCAGCATTTTCAGCCTAATGGCCATTGGTCAATCAGTAATCCATTGACTCATACTGGTTTCATATAAGGTTTCATACACATGCCACTACCAACCAACTGACCTCACAAGTGCTCCAAGTCACGCAGACTAATCTGTGTTTGCTTAGCACACAGTGCTTTATTGAACAGTGTCAAACACTGCTCTGTTTGATTTGAAGCCATCATGTTTGAAATTTTGTTGACTGCAGACTCCAATTAACCTCCGTTTTGCCAAGTAAATCTGGATCACGTCTCCTAGCTGAATGTCACATTGTCAGTTATCTCGACACTTTTGTAAAAACTGATTTCGTATTCCTCTTGCCAAGTTTGATACACGAGGATCGGAGTCAGTGACAGCTGTGATGATGATGATGATGATGATGATGGCAGGCCTCGTCAGGCGGTGTTTGAAAACCACCTGCCAGTCACTTTCAAAAGGGTGAGAAGGGAGAAAAATGTTTTCCGTCTGCTCGAGTTATTATGTGTCCAAGAAGCCGAGACCTGGCCTGATGGCTTGAATCTGTGGTTGCTTTTAAACTTCACGTTTACCAATTACACAGCCGCGCCCTGAGGTGTTGCAGCCACAGTAGCCTCACTGTATAGTCAACATTCACATGTATTTATTCGGTGTCAGGTTGACGCCACCGTATTGCCTTGACTGCAAATTCTTGTAATTAAAAGGCTCCCAGAAGGGGGTGTGGGGGGGTACTTGACTCGACCTGTAGATCAACCTTCCAGAGCTTTCTTCTGTATGCATGTGCAGGAATTTGCTCAGTGGTCAAAACCTCTGCCACATTCCTCCTGATACTCACCACACTGGTTTCATCTCAGTGGGGGTGTCAGCAGGCTGGTCGGCTGCTTGCATGCCGTGGAAAGATTTCTAAATAAATTGTCATGTTGTTTGTTAGGATAATAACCTGTTCTCTCTCCAGAGTTTCGTGCTATAAAAATACAAAAACAGCCTTTTACGTTTTTGAGTTGTAAAATGTAAAAACGTTCCTCACACAGAATTGTACGAGTACATTTCCAGTGGTTATTTGTTTTCAGCCTCAAACCCAGACAAATAGATCAATTTTCAGTGTTCCTATTGATGACAAAAGTAGCAATTTCTTCCATTTTTGAACAATCTTTGATTGCTTTACCCTTCACAGTATGTCTATTTTTCTTTTTGTTAGACATGGTGTTAGGGTCGTTTTTGTTTTTTTGTTTGGGATGCGGGTAGCTGTATCCTGTTGTCTGACTGTGTCAATGCCCACTGTGCTGTTTTCCCATGATTCCAAGTACACACTCACAACGGAGTCCGCTCAGCTGAGCTCTCACAAAGCCTTGCGGGAATAAAAGAGCCAAGCCACTGAAAAAGAAAGCAGAGCTTGTTGTGTGACCACCTTTTATGTCCTTTCTTCCGAGCTCTTCTTTAGGAGACAAGAAGCCATCTGCCTGCAGACAAAGAGCGCAGCCCTCGTCCTCCCTCCCTCCCTCCAACCTCGCAAGGCTAAAATATCTGAGTGGTCTATTACTCATCTGTCCCCGCGGACTTAGCTGTAGAGTCGAATTGTATGGTATGGTATGTGTAGGTCTTTTAAAAGAATGTCAGCCACAGTGACAAGTATCTTCACCTGTCCTGTCATTCTCAGAGCTATCAGCCAGTTAACTGTTGCCCCCAGACATCAGAGACAAAAAGAAATAGCTTGTACACAAAAGGCCCACAGCTATTTTTTACTTTGCTTCTGTGTCTGTAAGCTGCCAATCCGTTCATTTTATCTCAGCTTTGCAGTTGCCCTATGGGTCTTGTGCTCTCCGCTTCGCCACTTTGCTTTTGTTCCAGCTCTTTATTATCACATATCTGGCGCTTACTGGTCCTCTGACCTTTCCTCCCTGTTTTAATAATCACTTCAACCTTATTTTCCACGATCTCTTCCCACGTTCAGGCTCAGCTGTTCAGTTAAAAAAGTGTTCGGCATAAAGTCTCGCAGATTTTTGTTATTTGCCATGTGGTTTGCTCTGCTGTCAGTGTTGTGTACCTCGGTTTAGAGCTTCTTGATTAATTAGAAAAGCAGACAGCCATGTGGTGCTGTTAACTGTCTGTTTACAAGCAGAGCTAATAGGGACAAATTCAGCATGAACATAGCAACAGCCCCCCACTGGTAAAATACTATATGGCTGCAGACCTGCAAATGAGCCTCCTATGGGATTTTACTTGGATTTGGGCACTGCAGGATTATTCCCTGTGTAAGGATTATGGCGGTAATCCCTCCCAATCCCAGTTGATGGTCTGGCTCTGCTGGTCCTCTGAGACAAATGATTGGTAGTCTGCAGTCAGAGTGTCTGGAAGATCCAGTCTCGACGGCAGTGTGGGGAATTCCACCCGTCAACTGACAAAGCTATAGGTCAAGATCTGTTTGAATTACGAGGACACAGCCATGGCTTTGTCAGGCCAGAGAATCTTGGGCTAGTCTTTGAGCAGTTGGGTGACCTGTTCAGGAGACCCAGTGCTGACTGAGAGCTGCTGGCAGAGCATTATCTCCAGTTAAGTGAAGTGGAGTGTGTCCGGAAGGCAACGTGCTAATGGGAGTGCACTCTGTGCTATAAAGGGGGGGTGTCTGCACGATTGATCCTGCTTTACAGAGTTGTTGAGCTGTGTGAAGCAGTCCTGACAGCACCCGACCGCCCTCACTCTCAACCTCCTGGCCCCTCCCTATCAGGGACCCTGTTCTCTCTCTCTCTTTCCTTTCTGGGCGTGTGAAAGAGGGCCATTGTGTGAGGCACACTCCTGCCCTCAGGCCGCCCACTGCCGATCCGGTTCCCCCTGCTCTTGTTGCTCGCTGCTGCTGGTGCATTCAGATCAGATGCAGAGTCAGCCCCGTGCTGGGTGTCATCAGTCGCCCTCCTGGGTCAGAGGGGAGTGGAGTGTAGCTGCCTCGTCTGCGCTGGGCTGTTGCCGGCAGCGTCTGCTGCACAGCACCCACGTCTCCCCTCCACATCTTTCCCCGGAGGAGATGGAGAGTTTGTGGGAACCCGACCAGGCGAGCATTGAGGCTGAAGAATGCAGAGGAGGTTTAGGAGGGGACCTGATTAACCACAAGGCTAAAAGACAGGAGAGGAAGCGACAGGAGCTGCTAGCTTTGGCTCTGGGAGTCAAACTGGGGAGCAAGGGAACACTTCTGTGGAAGCCTATTAAACTGTTGGCCTCCTGTCCACAGATCTCCTCCCCTCTGGTGCGACGGAGTGCCTTGAAAGATACACCGGAGAAGCAGTGCTTCTATGAGAAGATACACAACTTTAAGGTGAGCAGGCTTTTGTCAATAAAAGTTTCAGCAGTTTTCTATTTGCGTTGCGTTAAGTAATCCCTAAGAGAGATGAATACACAGATGTGTTTGTGCCTCAGATGTTTGCTTGTCCCATCATACACCATAGTGTGTGTGTGTGTGTGTTTTGATGTGAACATATGCAGCTGACACCCATATGCACTGAGGGGAACTAATGGATACGCTATATCACAAGCCATTAACAGCAGAGCACATTGATCAGCATTGATTTTAAAGCTCTTAATTCAATTTTAGTTCTAGGTTGCTGATTTTTTAAAAGCAGCTACAGAGTTAAAGTCTTACAGTCGTCACTGTCAGTCAGAGTTTCAGTGCATAGTGCATGGTGAAAAGCAGAATAGAGTTATGGTTCTTTAAATAAACAAAGGAGAACTTAGGTATACTTTGCCTCTGGGCTCCTCAACAGTCTTGCAATTGTATCTTGGGTTTCAGTTAACAGGCAGGTTATAATGACCCCGAGCTTTTTGTGTGCTCCCATTTGGAAAAAGAACAAAAACCATCCGCTCACCACCTGCTGTATGACCTCTTCACTCAACAGTCTACTACTACCTATTCAGTACCAATAAAGGTGTGTGTGTGTGTGTGTGTGTGTGTGTGTGTGTGTGTGTGTGGAGGTGTGGCTCCCTTTGCAATCCTATCTGTGTTTTCAGGGGGCACGGTGGGTGTGCATCTGTTATTTTGACTCGCAGGCTTGCCTCTGTGCTTGCCTGCATGTATCCAAGCAGATGCCAGACACATTATAGTAAATCCTTTAATCTGCCTTGAATATACAAATGCTCTCATTTGGCGAGGGGTCCCGTCCACTCTAGCTTGGGATCCCAATCTCCATCCAGAACATCAAAAGGGAGGTTCTCTAGTTCGGGCATAGCAATGCCTTGCGTGTGTGGATAACCGTGTCATTTCTAACCCCAGGTACACACCTTTCGAGGGCCGCACTGGTGCGAGTACTGTGCCAACTTCATGTGGGGCCTCATCGCCCAGGGTGTCCGCTGCTCAGGTAACTATTCACTCCCAAAATCAAACTTGCACGTCATGGATTACACAAGTAGCGTGTGATCTGTGACTAACACTCTCCTGTCACAGATGTTAAAGTTACATCAACCCCCTGAAATTCCCGCTTTTAATTTGTGGTTCCAATATGTCACGTTTTACGGTCATTTTCCTTATTCCTGCTACATCTGTGACAAACAAGTAGAGATCCTCCTCTCAGTGACTCATCAAAGCACAGTCTTCAGAAAATCCCAGTGAGGCGCAGACACTTTTATATAATTACAGCTATAACTGCTATCACACTTTTTGAACCCTCTTCTCCTGAAGAATATTTAATCACAGTCAAACCAAAATGAAAGGCAACTAGATATTTTTAAATGCTGTTTCCCTTATAACGGGTTACTGTGCAAAGAAATGCTGTGTGTTGCAGTATGCTGATAGCTTTTATATGCAAAAGATGATAAAACACAAACAAAATAGCTGTAATTGTTGACCAAATATAGCAGCAGAACTAAGTGATTGATTGCGTATTAGAGTTCAGTGGGATATTCAAGGCCTCCTGCTTTTTTCCCTAAACAGAGTGTTTGTTGTTGAGACATTTGCCACGCTGATAAGCCAGAGGCAAACACTGGTATCATCAGACACCCCATGTGCTATGGGATACAGGAGAGACTTCTTTGTCCTCTCTCACTCCCTGTCCAGCCTGTATTTTGTTTCTTATCTCCTGGTACACTCTCTCAGCGAGCGCTGACTGAGAGCGACGACCCCAATCAGCAGACCAGCGTTAACGTCGCTCAGGCGGTAAAAAAACGTATTTGTGATGAACAATTTCAGCCCGCGAATGGCTCCTTCAAAAACTTCATTTCAAGCTGTGCTGCCACACAAGCAGGCGTACTTCTCGCACACACTCAGCGCTGGCCAGCTGTCCAGCATGCACCATGTGACTAAAACTACAACAAGAACCCTCGCCCATGTTTCCATGTTTGCTGTTATCTACCTCTGGCGCAGTGCACAGAGACAGCTTAGCTGCGGCTGTGCTGTCTGACAGTGCAGTTTATCACGGACTCTGGGAAACATTTTCAAACTGCTGTCTTAAGCCCGCTGTGATGATTGTGTTATCGTCAGTCTGAGGCTAATCTCTCGCTGTTTATCTCCCTCTTGCTCTTCTAGATTGTGGGCTGAATGTACACAAACAGTGCTCCAAACTAGTTCCCAGCGACTGCCAGCCGGACCTGCGCAGGATCAAGAAAGTGTTCAGCTGTGACCTCACCACGCTTGTCAAAGCTCATAACAAGACACGACCCATGGTGGTGGACATGTGCATTCAAGAGATAGAGTTGAGAGGTAGAGTGCAAGTAATCAGTAAACACGTTACTGTAAACCCCATCAGTCACTCCATAGAAAGGAAAGTAGCACATGAATGTTTGAGTTGAAGGTGTTCGGCAGTTACCCGTTTGCAATGATTAGAAATGACAATGATTCTTTTGTTAGAATCAAGGCCTATATTTCCTCCAACTTGTCTGCGACACAGAACGGGGGGGAAAAAATTGAGACAAGCTTTCCAATTTTCTGCTGCAGGTATGAGATCTGAAGGTCTCTACCGCGTGTCTGGCTTCTCAGAGCACATAGAGGACGTGAGGCTCTCCTTTGACCGAGGTTTGTTGACTTCACATTTCTTTACCCCGGAATCCAGATCTCTGTCGCTTTTGTTCAGAGTTCATAAAATGACATGTCAGTCAGATCATTTTCTGTTTATTACCCACAGATGGTGAAAAGGCTGACATCAGCGCCAGTGCCTATGCAGACATTAACATCATTGCTGGTGCTTTGAAGCTCTACTTAAGAGACCTTCCCATTCCAGTCATTACGTTTGACTTGTACTCCAAGTTTATTCAAGCTGCAAGTAAGAGCTCTTCCACTCCGGGCTATTCCATGTCATTGCTGTGTTACGGGTACCCTGTGGTGTTCCGATACTAATCGTATTACTAATGTAATGCAGAAATTCCAAATGCTGAATCCAGACTGGAGGCCATCCATGAGAGTTTGCTGCAGCTCCCCCCAGCCCACTACGAGACCCTACGTTACCTGATGGCTCACCTCAAGAGGTCAGTTACCACACACAAGTCGTCAATACAAGGACTTGCAATGTTTTGAGTTATTTTATTTAAAGTATAATACTGGTAAAGTTCAAAAGTTTTCATAATAACTACAAATCCCTTGAAAAGACCCAAAACCAACAATGGATTTATCCTAATGTACTACAGTTTATTTTGAGCCACATACACCAAACTACTGCCATACATACTCACTAGAGTAACACCTGTATTTCTGCAGTCAAAAGTAGTTCCTAGAAGATTCACACTTTACTCCTGTTTGAGTAACATTTGATAAAAACTATACAACTGTTTTAGGAAATGATTTAGCCTATTTAAATAATGGTGTTTGTAACCCGTGCCACAGAAAGAGTACCGAAGTTGAAAAGCATCAAGAGACGGACTAATGCATTATTGCTTTTGGTCTTTTCATAGGATTTATTGAAAATAAGAGAATTATAGAATAATGCCAGCCTTATCCTTGAATTTAATATTTCTGAGGTGGATCCCCTCATGACCCAAAAAGAAAACCACATTGAAATATTTTTTGTATTGTGCCTGATTCGACTCTTCTTACAGACTAGTTATCATGTTTTACAGGGTGACACAATGTGAAAAGGACAACTTAATGAATGCTGAGAACCTGGGGATTGTCTTTGGTCCAACACTTATGCAGCCACCGGAGCTGAATGCCTTGACAACCTTGAATGACATGAGGCAGCAGAAAGTAGTGGTGCAGCTTATGATAGAGCATGAAGATGTCTTATTTTAAGGACTGAGGCATGCAGGCCTTATAATAGAACTGAAGGACAATTATTTATTCTGTCAAAGAGGAAATTCAAGCCACCTTGATTCTAATGAAGTTTTAGAATAGTTTGTAATCAAATTGAACTTGAAACGCTTCTTTCTCGCATGACTGTTTTAGTTGAAGTGGGTTTAGTGTTGACATTGTCTTGTTACTGTAAATTTTGGGTTTTCATAGTCAGCCAAGACCATAATTTTTATATTAGGAAATAGGAAAGCATCCAGTATTTTTTACTACCTACAGTGCTGTTCCTTCCTCATCAATTTGAAGACTGTCACTACCTGGTGTAGACTCAGTCATGATGACAGCGCTGTGTCAAATATGCCCCAGGCATACAGGTGCTGTGTAAACCAAGCCTCACAGCTGCAGCCAAGCCGACGTTGGTTAAAATGTCATTGTAGATAAAATCAAATCATGTAATGATCCATATTTTAACTGTGTGTACTAAAACATGAGAGATGACACAATTGGGCACTCGTGAAGCACTTTTTTGCAACAAGTGTAAAGATTTATTTTGTAAAGATGTTTATTTTTGTCTTTTACTCTGCATCTTTTTTTTTTGTCACAATAATATATACTGTTGAGAATGATGTTTGTTTAATTGATGTCTGAATACAAAACTGTTCACAAGAGAACAGAATCAAAAGAGCGACGGTTTGTGGATTTACCATTTTCATTTGCAATGTAGTCCGTGTTATGGTGAGTAATACATAGGTGGATTAAATATTGGTCGTTTTAATGAACCTGTCATTGCAGACTGTGCACCACATGAGCAAAGCTTTTCTGCACTCATGTTGGTTTCCAGTTTTGTAGTATTTCCTTTTACATGCTGTAAATTGATATTTTCTGGACCCTTTTGTTAAGCCAGTAACTTCGCTTGGTGCAGCGGTAGTTGCCATTCACTTCACAATGCCATAGAAGTTAATAGTTATATTATAGCTGTACCGATGTTTCTTCATGTTTCTTTCACCTTTGGTTTGATGTGATTAAGTGAATTCTTTCTACAAATTCATTTTATCAAAATGTATTTTTGTGACAGTTGCAATTTGAAATGTAATTTATCAAACGATGATTTATTAAAGGGTAAAAACTTGTTTCCCATAGTGTTGGTCTCCATTTAACAAAATCTTACCACGGTGTAATAGCTGTAGGAGAGGTTCAGCCAGAAGAAAGGCCCAGCCCTATGCTACTGATGAGTGCTTGTAGCCAGAAGCACTGTGAATCACAAGTATGTGGTTAACTTATTATCTTGTGACAGCTATTGCCATATCCTTGCCAGGTATTTTACCCAGAAGGCCTTTCTAATAGTCAATCTCTGTCTAGCCATATAACATTCTACTCGTCCAGTTTTACCTGTAGGTGTGGTTAGCAGGGTAAAATTTTGCCAAATACCATAGAACTTAAGTGATTAAAAAATACAGTTGTGCACTTTGTTAGAAAGGACGTGGCTGTGCTCACACTTGCTCCTCTGGAATTACTT
Organism: Nannoperca australis; assembly: GCA_036023655.1. Lineage (NCBI taxonomy): Eukaryota > Metazoa > Chordata > Actinopteri > Centrarchiformes > Percichthyidae > Nannoperca > Nannoperca australis. The sequence continues at coordinate 25,621 of JAVQJD010085862.1, forward strand.
GGTGGTTCTTGAGAATATCACTGGTGCACGTCAGCCTTCAGCAGAATGTAATCTTTGCAGGAAAAGATTGCAAAACAGTAATAGCATTGTATCTAACATCTGTTTCTTTATTATTTTTTTAAATAATTGTAATGGGATTAGTCATAATTTAAGTAGGTGACTTAAATAAACAACCAACAAAATTGAAATGCACACCTACTTTACTGTTGAGGGATCTTCTATCTCAACTGCATCAATTTTTTGGGGTGGGTCAATTTAACTTGGGAGGCTTATATTTTCTATCAAGACTCACTCAAGCAAGATCTTCTAATGCTTTTATTGATATGGTTTAAAGAATAGACAGAGCACTGGTAGCTGTCACACATCTCAATGGCTACCTCAATATTGGAAACATTGTTCGTCCTGTTCAACAGCCCATCTGATTCCATCCTAACCACTGCCTTCTGATAGCTTCTGGTGTATGTGACATATATAACCTGTGATTGCCTGCATTATAGGTACTTTACAGTTGTTTTATGTATCATAGAACATTTTATTTTTACAAAAGTTACAATGCTGAGAACCAACTTAAGTCTTATTTTTAAAGTCTTTCTCATTACTTAATGGAAAACAAATAGGAAGTTGGCCATGTGGACTTGAGGTGTTTGATGTTTAATGCATGTTATTTGACAGAGTTTTGAGAAAGACAAGAGTCAGTCAATTATGTCGAATGGAGGTTTTTCTCCCTCCTGTTTATGGATTGTTCTCAATTAACATAAATACTTAGTGAAAAACATGACAATTTGGATACTGTTTAGCAAGTTTGTCTGTTATTCACTGCACTATACATTTTGAATACCACTGAGGCAATTTGACGGTTGCTTTAAGCTCACTGTAATTATAAATGAACAAAAAAAAAGATGAAAATAAATTAAATGTTATTCCTTTAAGGCATAACACAGATTTTGGAATATTCATCACTGCAAGTGACCAAAAATGTTTTGGGATTTTATTAAATTAAGACTTCTAAGTGTGATCCAAAAGTCTAGGACAAGAGTGCCCTCTAGTGATTATTGAAGACAAGCACTGAAAGAAACTACCATCATCCAGTCCAGCATACACAGGTTTTCAGCACATGTATCATAAAGATAATAAACATGAATTAACATTGTTCTATTTATTTAAAAAAAACACTTTTATTTCATTAAATCAATTTTTGTTAAAACCCAATTCTGTAGCCTAAATGCATCTGTGGTGGCACCATCGGCGTATTAAGAATGGATATATAAATAAATAATGCAGGCGATTTCTCCAACAATGACACAAAAGGGAGCTGATGTATTCAGGTTTAACCTAAAGAGAAACTAATGTTCAAAAAAAAGTGTAAAAAAAAGTAGGAGGAAAAAAAGCCACTGGAAGAGGTCCATGTAAAACAGGCCTGTAATGAATTCACTATCCTCAATCCATATCACCATTTTGGAGGAAATTCATGACTCAATTACTCTGGTAGTTGATGAAATCAGTCCTTTAGAGCTCATCGTGTTGGAAGGTGAATTCCCTCGCAGATATAAAACCATCTTTGTCTTCATCCTCATTTTTGAAGATGTCATCTACCATCACTTCATGATGTGTGTCATTAGGTGAGTATCCGTGTTTCTCAAACTCTTTCTTCAGGTACTCTTTCACCTGTAGTGCAGACAGAATAAACAATCACCAATTACAACAAAATACACTCCTAACACAGAAATAAAAGCAGTTTAAAAAGAACTGCACACCTCCTGTCTGGAGAGCTTCCAGTCATCATTGAGATCCATGTCACGGAAAGACTCGTGTGACCTGGGACCATTTTGAATGTCCATGAGCTCAATGTCAAAAATGAGGGTGCTGCTTGGAGGTATCTGTCCTGTAAACATCCACGTAAAGGAAGCACAGACATGTTACGGTGAAACACAGGAAGAAGTGGAGATTTGATACAACTCATCTCTAAAATGTTTCTGTTTCTTTCATGTCTGTGTTACCTTTTCCCTCCTTGCCGTATGCCAGAGATGGAGGGATGGTCAGTTTCCTGCGTTCCCCTTTGCACATGTTCTGCAGACCCTTATCCCAACCCTTGAGCACCTCTCGGATCCCAAGAGTGAACCATACTGGATTTCTATCCCCATAGTTGCGGCTGCCAAGAGTCACAAAGATCCATCAGTTTACTTTGATAAAGAAAAGTCCAGTGCACACAATTAACTATGTCCAATAAGAGTCGAATGGTTTCCACCTAACTATAAGGACAAGCCAGTGGTTAATGTTGATGTCTGAATGGACAATGGCACATATCCTGACAAGTGGTGGTCTGCAGCTTAGTGTAGTCCATTAGATATACGTGTTTTTTTTTTTTTTTTTTTACAGCTGTAACAAGCAATGACCTCAATGTAACATTTACTGCACAAGGAGTGTAACAAAATTGCACAGCAATATACGCAACTGCATCACAGTTTCTGGCAACAGATTACCTGGAATGAAACATGGTGCCATTACTCTCCAAGAATCCGTCGTAGTGAACAAGGAGCATGTCTCCATATTTTGACTTACGGTAGCACATGAAGGGTTGATGTATAACTTCAATTTTTACTTCTGGCTCGGGTAGTTTCGCCCCAGTGACAAACAGTGAGGGCAATATCGACCAAATGGAAAACAGAAACATTTTGATAGACAATAACTCACTTACTCACAACATTTACATGAAACCTTTCCATAAAATACAGCACCTAAAATAAATACATGGCAGGAATGCCAACTACGTGGCAGCCCACTTCTGCACTGAACACAGCCTCTGTTTAGCTGTCTGCCCGCCTCCCTCTACAATTGGATGAATTAATTACGAGGCCCCGCTCTTTATACATGTTCTCTCGTTGAATTGGTTCTTCTTTGTGTCAATCACCACAGCCCACACCCACTGTACTTAAACCCCTTTAATCTAAACGGGAGTAACATCTGTGGCGTCTCTCGTGATCGCTTAGATCTCCATTCACGGAAAAGTTTACGCACTTTTACCTGCGTAGCCGAGCTGGAAAGCCGAGGACTTTACTCCACAAATCACACTCGGGGCCCGATGGAGTCGCTGCAATCAGCTGAGCATCATATCTTGTTATGATAAACAAGTAATGAACGGCAAAAGACACAATTAAACAATGGAAGGAATGCTTTATAAATGGACCAATTACATAAGTGGTGAGTTTACCCCACAGTCGTTGGGTGTTTTAGGTTATAGTGCTCGTTTTAGGGCAGCTAGCTAGCATGACAACGCCATAGTGTACTTGTGTTACGATCCCAGATAACGTTAACAGACAACGGGCTAGCTAACGTTAGCTACCGTCAGCTTTCAAGTACCGGAGCTTATTCACCACTTAAACTTAAATATGTTCTCTTTGACTTTCATGTATAAATTAGCTGTTTAACCAATTCGAAGTTGGCTTAATGAGGTCTTAACAGATAGCACTAGCTTAAGGTAACGTTAGTTCCCACCATCTGTCATTATAATCTGATTTAACTGCTTAGCTGTTGCTAACGTAACGTAAGAGTTAACTCTTTCCAAGTTTATGAAGCTGGCATACGAAGTTTTATGACCAATACTGAAAACTTAAACACCAATATAAAATTTACAGCAACGATAGAGAAATAATCTAAACATTTTAATGCATTTTTTCAGGTTGGCAACCTCGTTGGTTTGTGCTCGATGGAGGAACTTTGTCTTATTATGACTCTCAAGAAGATGCCTGGAAAGGTTGCAAGGGCAGCATTAAAATCTCAGTTTGTGAAATCCAAGGTATGTATGACTAACTTTGTCCTGTTTAATGTGTTTCATCGTGCAAGTGTGGGTAACCAACTTTTTCAAATGTAATACTGACAAACGTGTTTCCTTGTATTAAAAAGACTTCCTTGTGTCTTTTATTAGTTAATTCCTCTGACTCCACTCGAGTGGACCTGACCATACCAGGAGAGCAGTACTTTTACCTCAGAGCCATCAATGCAGCAGAGAGGCAGAAATGGCTGGTGGCACTGGGAACAGCCAAAGCTTGCCTTACAGACAACCGAACGAAGAGAGAAAAAGGTATTTGGATGCCCCTAATATTATTATATTCTGAAATATTGTAATAGTTTGCTCATTTGCTGTTTACTATTACAGAGCACCAGGAGAACACAGAGGCACTGAAAACTAAGATGTCAGAACTCAGATTGTACTGTGACCTTCTCCTACAACAAGTAAACAAGATCAAGGAAAATGATGAGCTGGGAGACACAGCGGAGGTAAGGTTTGAAGTTTGGATGAGCCGATGAAATAGGAGAAGCTGCTGTTGGTGTGAAACTGCGGTATCGGGTAGCCTATTTGCCACAAGCAAGTGCTTACACTTACTAATAGACCAGACATGCAGCAAATATCATAACAAGTAGGTTTTGTTTGTTAAACCTTTGTTGTATAGCTTTGAGAAGAGTTTGTTAACATACTGTTACCAAACAACATACTTACCTGTCGGGACATTTGGGGCAATGTTGGGATACGTGACACTGTTAGGTTATGTGTGTGCTTTCTGTGCCCTTTCCAGACAGGCATGGACACTGGAAACATGGTGAAGTCTACTTGCACCACTTTCCTTAAGACTTTAGAGGAATGCATGCAGATAGCAAATCGTACATTCAGTACAGATACGGCAACGCAGAGTCCTCCAGGTTCTCCGCCAGTAGCAGCCATCAAACCTCAGAAGGTACATTTATGTCACCACTCCCCAGATGACGTAATAACATCTAGTATAAAGAGTATGGTTTGTTCTCAAAAATATGTTTGTTTTTTTCTCCAACAGCTTAAACCTGTCAATCATTTAAATCAGAACCTTGGAGAAAAGTAGGTTGCTTTTTTTCTGTCAATGTATTTATGTTGTCTGCTTTTCCACCTAGCAAAGTAAGGCAAAACATTTTTTTTAATGCGTTCCAATTCATTCCAGATGGAGAGATTTGATCGAAACCTCAGGAGAAGCAGTTGCACATGACAACCAGACCATTGACTCTGGAGCAGAGGGACCAGATGAGCCAGATAGACCAGAACACCAGCCTTCCCCATCAGGTAAGTCAGGTGCCCCAAACATTCGCTTCACAAACTGAAATGACTGCATTCCACAGAGGAAAGACCACATGAAACCGAAAGGATCTGGTTGTTGTGTGTACATCACCTGAACTGATTTGGATAGATTCTTGCCTTTATAGTGAGCAGACAGTGATGGATGCCCAGTTATATTATTGCATTTCTCTTAGCAGTGCACAGGGGAAGCTACTGCCGGTAATGGAAAATAAGACCAGTCTTTTCCAATGTATTGTTTCAGGTTATCTAAAATATATAGATACTATGGATATTTTAAAACCCCAGACATAATTTTAAGGTAAATTGCTTTTTTTAATTTTTTATCTTTTACTTATGATGTAGTAGTGAGTGTAGTGAATGTTGCATTTTATAGGAATTATTTAAATTGTTCAATCAAATATAGTACATAAAAGACATTTCTTCTGGTACATAGTTTACATTATGTTAGAATATACTTTATATATACTTTATATACTTTTAGTGATGCAGCTTTGCCAGATAACACAGTTTAAAATGTAATCATTATGTTAGCACAATTGTTTAATTAAGAGTTGAAGAACCAAACAAAACGAGAAGGTAATGAAAACGCGTACTTCTAAAGAGTAACTACACCCAGGCTACAAATCTGTTGGTGCTGCCATCTTGCCTTTCCTGCTTCCTCTGTCTTTATCATGTGCTGTATAGCATTTCACAGAGTGCAGTGCTGAATCCCAGTTGGGTGTAGCCACAACTGAAATCAGTCACACCCTCCAACTGTGAAGTTGGAAGAAACTTAGTTCACTTTTAAGAGCAGCAATAAATGAAGGATGAGCAGGTTTGTGTCGGTGTGCCAGTGGTTGAAGAGAATGAGTCTTCATGATAGTTGTGTCACCAAAGTGCCACTAAAGACTGACTAAAACCATATTCTCTCTGCTTGTTAGTTTTCAACCCTTTTTTCTGGTAACATTACCGTCTACTGTATCATGCAGACATCGACGCAGCCAACGGCAACAGCTCAGTCCACGAGGAGCGAGTTGATCCTACTTTACACACTATTCAGAATACCTCTGAGATCGAACACTACAACCAACCAGCCGAGGGGGCTCGGGAGAGTGACGCTGACGATGATCAAAAGGAGACGAAACAAGAGGAGAAGCACAAACGGGACCAAAGTCAAGAGCACGACAACAACAACAAGGAAGCAAACGCTGTCAAGCCTCCGCACCAACAGGAAGTTGTTCCAGACCAAGAAGGCGACACTTCGAGAGATTCAACGGAGCCAGAAGACACCGAGCAGGTGGAAACTTTCTTCAGCACAATGAGTCACAGGTATGAAAATGCTACTCAGGAAGGTCACATCCTTTAGGACACATTAGTTACCATCAGGGTGCAAAATACTCTATATTTGTTAATTAGGGGGTCCGAGACACCCCCCCCCCACCGTATTTAGCACACTGGTTACTCTATGATCATCTGTGATATTTCACTATTGCAGTATTAGGAATTAACCAATCTAAGCTATATGTAGTATTTTTGTCTTTTGAGACACTGAACTTCTATTGCACAGTTACTTAGTTTATGGAAATATATTAATTGTATTACAGTGTTGCACAGAATAAATATATATCTATATTAACAGGTTTTAACTGAATCCATTTCAAGATGTCATAAGTGTTTTTATGCTAGTGTGTTCTCTCTTGATCACATGACACAGAGAGGCCCTCATCTGATATTTGGGTTTGTAAAGCTTTTTTGTTTCACTCTGTATTTCCAACGTATTTGACATTCTTTTTTTTTTTAAAGACCATAAGACAATGGACTAGAGTGTTTATAATCATTTCTGTAATATTCAGTTATGACGTAAACATTATTATTATAATAATGGTGTTAAACATTTTCCCACTTAACTAGTTAGTTACTTAACTGCAAGATGAGGGACTACAGTATGCACATTTTGGAGGTCTTTTAAAAGTGATGGGACAGTTTTAGAGCATTAACATTACCTAAACAACATCTCTGTTAAGTTGTAGACAAAGTAGCAGAATAGTCTCAGGTATTGTCAGGCATAAAATTGCATGACACTGTGTGAATCATTTCTCTTACTTGGTTTTGACATTTGTACCCTTTTTTTTCCTTTTTCTGTTTGATTTGATCAAATAAAAATTGAAATGGCCTACTTGCCTCTAATATATTCTCCTGTTTGAATCTGTTCTACTTGTTTTTTTTTTTTTTTTGTAGATTTAGTGATATAAGACTGGACGACGACAATGGTATCCCTACTCAAGAGTTTTTGGATTCATGCTATGCAATAGTGCCTGTATTAGGTAGGCCGGCCACTTTCAGTCTCTCCTCATCTTAACCTGCCACTCTTTTCCTCTTCCTCATGACGCCACATGTGTGGTCATTTCACCCTTTGTGACTTGTATAAGGAAAACTATCTTTCTACCATTTGTCTTGTCCTTTTGTGCATGTTCACATCGTGTGTAATGAATGAGGTGGAAGTTTTCTGTCTTGGGTTCATCATCATCCTTTTCTTTCATTCCCTCATTAGTTTTTTTCTGCACCTGTGTGTCTTTCAGTGGTTTCATTTCTGTGTTCTTTGTACGTTAACAGCCTTTCGTATGACGAGGTTTATCATAAGCTCATACGTGTTCTTGTGCCTGTGTGTGTCCTAGATTGGCTGGACACTCGCAGTAATGATATAAACAAGTGCAAGACTTGGAAAAACATTTGTGTTTCCTGTTTGCCAATTCTTGGAGAAAATGTCAGGTGGTTGTCAAAAAGAAAGTGACAATGGACAAACAAGATGTCTGCCAGGTGTTGCCCATTGTCACTTTTTTTAGCTTTAGTAGACTTGGCCCAATATTTAGCAGGAGTTGGATAAGGATTGTTGGGTGACCAAGAATGATCTGGAGGAAGTGGAAGTGTTCTGCCAAAAGGGTGAATTATTAAAAAGATGCCTTCTATAATGATTTAAAAACATGGTGAATCTTTATTAATGACTCTCATAAAATCTGGACACAGACCCAGATCCCAGTGATATCTGTTTGATAATCCTGTACGACACACAGCTTGCTCTAGTGTGTCGTAAACCTTTTTATTATTTTCCCCTTAAATCTGCAGTCAAGAGGTGAAGTTCTTACACAGGGTTTTCTGTACTCTATCATTTCTTTAATAAAAAAAAACACTGCAGCTGCATTGTTCACTATTAACCGCCACAGCAACAAATAAATGATCATGGATTTTCTCTCCTCAGACAAGCTGGGGCCCACAGTCTTTGCACCAGTTAAAATGGATTTTGTTGGAAATATCAAGGTACGTGAAAATGTCATTGATACGTCGAAAGAAATTTCACTCTTCAACAAAAGATAATGTTTCATAGTTCTTCAATAAATCTTGTGTGCTAACTATAATGTGACAAACGGGATAAGTCAACATTATTACTTTACAATCTACTATATAATACGTCCTCAGGGAGACATTTTGCTGTGTACAAAACCGTATGAATCCTTCTTGAGCTTGAAAATCAGACATTACTTATCACTCTTATTCGTGTTCAGCCACTGTACATTAGATCAAGTAACTGAGCGGTTAAAATGTAAACGTATAGTTTAATCGTTAGTAGTAAGAATGATGGCAAAGCGAAATCAGGATCCATTTCCTTCATGTGACTCTATCGCCTCGTCTCTTAACCCTGTAGAAGATTCACCAGAAGCTGATGTCGGAACCCGACAGCTTCCCCACACTACAGTCCATCGTGCTGCATGAAGTCCAGACCGATGTTGCCCAGGTGCGCAACTCGGCCACCGAGGCTCTGCTGTGGCTCAGACGAGGCCTGAAGTTCCTCAAGGAGTTTCTGTCGGAGGTCAACGCAGGACATCAAGACATCCATGGAGCACTGAGTGCGTCTGACATCTACAAACAAGTCCAAATACATGGAGCTTAATGCGTGTTCACTTTCGAGATTCTTCATGTTCTGTCTGTCCTTTCACCCAGATAATGCCTATGGAAAGACCCTTCGGCAGTACCATGGATGGGTTGTGCGAGGCGTATTTGCTGTAGGTATTTCTTACTCCTCACCAATGCATTTATCTGCGGTTCACCTGTTCGTCAAGTGTGACTAACGAGTGTTTCTGCTGTCCCAGTTGGCGCTGAGAGCTGCGCCGTCTTATCAAAGTTTCAGTGCCGCCTTGGTGTCAGGAGGGGGCGACGAGCTGAGGAGCGGCTTCACCAGCGGCATGCACAGGGACCTGGGAGTGTACCTGCCTGCCATGGAGAAGCAGCTGGCCATCCTAGAAGCCCTGTATGAAGAGTACAACCTGGAGTCAGATGAAGTGGTGTGAAATGTGTGAGTTCCGGGAAGGGCAGAACCTGACCGCAGGGGCAGAGGAGGGACTGAATGCTGAAGGACAGTGCCAGATGCATCGAGTGCATCTTGTGTACAAAATAGTGTGAGCATGTCCTGTGTCAGTGTGAGGTGTTTCCAGTGGTTGTTAAACTCTACGACAATAGATGGTCTAGATTTGAAGAAGGTATTAATGTCTTTATGGGGGATCCCATGAAGGCAGAGCAGGCACTAAAAATTTTAGATTTTATGGTTTTACAAAAGTGGTTTCTGGGTCTTGTTTAAAAGGCCATTGTAGGGGTTTTAAGTCGTATTGTGAAGACTCTAACCATAATAGTCCATGGTGACAGTTTTGTTGCTGTATTGTGGACTGCTATGTACTGTATGTGTTGTTGTTTTTTGGTACATAACCACAAGATATTTGGCTCCACTAACTTCATGAAAAACGATGAGTTGTAACTAACACAAAGCACTATTTGTGGAATGTTACAATGCCCAAAATATGCCTCAAGTATGTGATGGAAGTGCATACTGATTTTTAGTGTATTAGGTAAATGTTCTTACTTGCACTGACTGTTGAAGTTTAGTGGAAATTTATCAATATTGATTTTGTTTCTTTCCCCGAAATTTAATTAGAAATCCTGCAGTTTGACAATGTTGAGGTTCACATAACTAACATGTTATGAGCTATGGCTCTAGAGACTTTCCACGGGACCAAAAAGGAGCTGTCATGTGAATGGCTTATGCCTCTGCTGCCTATAGTACTACAACACACAAGAATGAAATAATACAGTGTAGCTGTTAAAGTACTGACAACTGCTGATTATTTATGTGGGCATCCTCTGCACAAACCTATGCATAGTATGCATTTTCACAATGTCTATTTATTAATTCTTAATTTATACAGCATTTTAGTTCAGCTTTTGTGTGAATGTATGGACATTTGTATCCATAGAGCATGTTTATCGATTGCATGGTTTTCTGTATTAAGTAACAGGTGCCAATGGAATCTGAATATTGGCCAAAGCCTTGAATTAACCAAGTTAATAATTAATCCTACAACGGACGGATCGTGAAGGCTAAAATACATTGTTTCTCCTTCATCTCTGTACTGATAATGAACAGAAACGTTCAGCAATTCTACAGATATCAGCATTTCTTTCACCATCTCGTCCGTGCACTGCTCTAAATGTTCTTGAGTGTTGTTACAAGCCGTACATAATATTTTATGATGTCTATTCAACAGTGGAAAAGTGAGTGCTTGGACTTAACCTCCCGGCCAGGGTAAAGTTTGTCTATAGATTCACTGAGCTATCGAACAAAACGGGAACATCCTTTTTTTTTATTTTATTTTTTAACCCAGACATACCGCATAGTATTTTTAACTTTACTTTAACTTTTGAGTTTTTTCAGGAATACATACAGTAATAATTCTTGTCTAGTAGTTTAACTAGATTAACCTAAAGTGATTTCTTTTTGCAGATAAAATTCCAATGTTAATTCTGAAAATATGCGATTGAAATACAAATATTTTATTTGTTTTTTCTATGATTGTATATAAGATGCTATTTGATTTTTACATAATAAATAATTAAGTGGTCTCCGTGTGTGTCCAGTCCTGTTGTAGTCAAATATGTTGTCCTATATATCAGGCAGCAGCCTGGAGGCATAACAACAGTGTTTCTATTTATTAGGCAATTTTCTGTCAATCTTGGCGACGTTACTAATGGTTCGGAACAAACTTTGAAGCTATAATTGACCCTCACTTCTTTACATGTCGCTTGTTAACCAAACTAATTAACGAGTAAGCAATACATAGTAAATCTGCACAGGTGTTCTAGTTTGTGTTAACAGTGGCAGCAAGCTTAAATAACAACTTCACATACCTGTGTGTGTGTGTGTGTGTGTGTGTTTAGCATGTGCAGCAGTAGTGTGTCCTCCGCCAGGACCATAGTACCCTGCATTCCAGCCATTCCTGCCTATAGGTCAGGGATTTTCACTTGGCTTGGGCCAACAGCTGGGTCCCTGCCTGCTTCCTGTCCCTGATGCCTCCTTTGCATCGCCCCTTCTGCCACAGAACAAGTAATGTAATGCTACACCACCCGACCTGAACTAAAATAATCCCTTTTGTTGGAAAAAGTGTTGGATTTCAGTTCAACTTAATACCAGTGAGTGCTGAAAATAGACCCTGCTTTCCTACAAGTTCATATCCAGTTCCTTTGAGAGGAAAAAAAAACTCAAATTAAATACTGGCAACAAAGAGCTATTAGTTCGTTAATTAATTTGTACCTAGAACTATTCAAGGTTTCCAAACGCCACAAAACTTCACTTGGGGATTCTTTTGTGCGGCACAGCAGGTCTTTTCATTACAGAGCAGTAGAATCAGGCTGGCCACTGCATCTCCAGCGACATTTAGTGCTGTACTGAGACATCTGTGGTACAAATCTGATTGGCCTGGTCAGGGGAATGCACATGATGGGATAAATACGCCAAGGTAAGCTTTTACTCTGGGCATCTCAGCAGACAAATTGTCCTGATGTGATTTAGAAAAGAAATACGGAATGCTAATAGAGTTACATGGTCGAGTCCAGCCTCAAACATCCCTGCTGCAACGCTGGCTGGCTGCCCGTGCCCAACCTGTGTCCCCGCACCACATCTCCAGGCACAGACTCCGCTCTGAGGGGCTTCATCGAGACAGAAAGAAAAGCTAAAAAAACAAAACATTGCAATGTCTGAGAAAGCAGCGAGAGTTCACTGTGTGGTCTGTTTACTATTCAGTCTAACAGCACTTTGCAGGGAGCTGCTGACAGCATCTTTTTTCCTCTTGATAGATATCTATTTTTTTGTTTTTACATTGAGTGCTCTGAAAGAACATCAATAGCATCTCTATCACTGTATATTGGCTTTTTGCACGGCTCACTTGCTCACAACAGACAGGAAGCAAAGCTGCTGACAAACCCCTGACTAAAGTTCAAAGACAGCGAAAAGCTTTGAGCGATTTTAAATACCTGTTTTATTTTCATTTATTTTTTAAATGATCTACAACTAACTGTATAAATCATATCAGAAAAATAAAACAAAATGAACTTTCACATTGCATACTAATATTTCATAAAGACTTACAGTACGTTACCACATGCATGTTACGTTTCAGCATTGTTGTGCATACACAGTACAGAAGCACAGGCCACGGACAGAACATTCAACATGGTTTGCAAAAGGTATTTCAGTCTTGTGAGTGGCACAGTTCATCACCATCATATACGTTGTGTCATACATACAATACTCAGCTACACTCTGGGCAGAGCAAGACTTAAGACACCTGCTATGCTAATGAATGCAACGATTTACAAAACAATGTTTGACAAAGTGGAAGCGCTTCACACTCATTAGCACGGTATCACAAAGCATGCGGAGACGATATAGTAACAGTCTTTATCTTTCAATTGCTTTTACAGAAGAATCACTTCAGAACACCTGACTACATCCTAGTATGGCTGAGAAAAAGTCTCCCTTGGCACTGCGACTGATACAGTAGCTTATGGAAAATGTCAGCTTATATCGGCAAAGTCGTTTTCCCCAGTGGTGGCCAACACACGGCAGACTACATCTACACTGATAAGTTTACGGTTGAGTTTCTCTGTTGCTGTATATACTGTAAGACAGAAAGACTGGTTAAAGAGGTATTAGAGTAAATACAGTAATTACCATAGAACAGACTGGAATTAAAACTCCTCCCCCTTTAGCAGCTACAGACTATTCCAGCCATTCCTGTGCAGTGAGAAAATTAAGGACATAACAGTTTCAAGCCTTCACATACAGTATATTTCATTTCTCACGGGAGCACAGAAACTCCAGAGGCCGGCGCGTTGTCGATACTTTAAAGCTCTTGTCTGAGTTACCTGTGTGCTTCAGCGTACAGTCACTGCCATTTTATTTACAAAGAGAGTAGTGGAGGATGCCTGTGAAAGGTGCTGTGTGGAGCTACATTACCTGTTGGTTCCTGAGAAATGTTTGGATTTATGAAACCTTGTCCAGACTGAATGTCCCTGCCAAGAACAGTACCGCCACAAGCTAATGAAGCCAGGTGGCCTCTGAAGTAGTGGGCTCCTTGTATAACAGTCTCACTGAAATATTACAAGTGCGTAATTCATGCACTATGTCCATCCCTATCTCCACCTCTAATTGTACATATTGATCTCACTATATGCCTGGTTTTACCTTTACAACTGAAACTCTTGACGTGATATTGAGACTACACAGCACGAACCTTGTCGTGGCAATAATAAGTAAAGTCATGGGTTACATGCTTGGATAGTGACAGCTGCTGTCATGGTCTCAGTAATCCCAGCCTCATGCAAATGCTGTGCGCTGTCATTCACACTGCAGTAGAATACCTGAGGCCATGTCTGTGGATGTCCTACTGCCTCTCTTTGTCAACAGTAACTGGGTCAAGATTAATACGCCTCTGGCCCAGCTACTGCTCCTCTGTAACATCTCCCACTGGCACTTAATTAAGTCTCTGCATGGCTGTCACACAACTGCTTTATCCAGAGGCTGATTCTAGTCCAATCGGGCATGGTGAGGAGGCCAGTCTTAAGTCCTGCTTGTTAAGACGGAGTGCAGTTGTCCCGTGCATTTCCTATGTGTGGGTGAAGGTTTCCCCCTCCACTGACCGACTATAACTCCAGGGAGCTACGTGGCGTCTCAGCAGCGATACAGAGGAGTTATATATATATATATGTTTTGTTAGAATTATTGGCTGCCTCTACCAGAGTCTCTCGCTCGGAGCGTTATTGTTCTTTTTTTTTTTTTTTGCATGAAAATATTCCTGTTATGTGTCAAGCAAATAACACACAGGATCACGCTGCTCTGTCCAGCTTCCTCCTCAAGTGAAGTACTTGCAGTTTGTGGAGTCGATAACACAGTATGGTGTGCACTTGAGTTGACCATATGATCTGCAAATAACAGTAGAAACATTTCAGTCAGTTTAACATGTCAACAAAACACTTCTCGTGCAGCAAAGGGTTATATCAACATATATTTGTATACTGTGCTTACCCTGGAAGATATGAATTACATGTCTGGTATCCAAAGTCCTTTCCATCACACTCCTCAGCCCCCTCATAGCGGTATCCATCTCCACAGTAGGCGTGTTTACACTCTATGGTAAGGGGAGACAGCAGAGGTGGAGGGGTCAGGTTATATGTGCACAGCAAAGTACAGCCAAGGAGCCATGACAGACCACCTAACATGGACGCATGACTTACTGACGCAGCCGTCAGTGACAACTCTGTTCCTGTCATCACACTCCTCCCCGCTGGAAATCTGCACTATCCCGTCGCCACAGTAACCTTCATCATCAGGTGCGTTTTCCATGGACTGGAACGGCGTCAACTGGAATGGAAAAGTCTTTTACAGAGTTTAAAACACTTGACAAAAAGGAAAGGTTGAAAAGGCACCATGTGACAAAAATGAATAATAATTTTAAAAAAATGAGATTTTGCTGCATGCATTGATACCTGGATTGGCAGCCAGCCATCAATGTCTTTGAAATAGAGAGACCTCTGGTCTTTGCGGAATGCAAGAGCATTATCTGTGTGAAGGCGCTCCAGTTCTTCCTCATTGCTTACAATGAATATCTGAACAAAAGGCAAAGTGAGGAAAACTATTCAATATTTAGTGCATTTTGAATTATAAGTCTGAGTCCCGTTGAAGTGTAATCTTGAGATATTGAGCATCAACATTTTATATCACAGCTGGTGATATGTGTCTCAAAGCAATATCCATCTCCCCAGTAGACATCATTTTATCTTTAAATCTTTTTATCTTTAAATAACTAACTCAAAGGTTATTAAAACCCAATAATTTACAGGTAAAAAATAACACCTAGTTGCATAATATCAAGCGTTTTAAATACATACACTATATATATATATATATATATATATAGATAGAAACCCATAACATTTTAATTGTGATTTAAGTTTTTCAGTTATTAATTAGTCAAATTTTATTTGGCACAGTATAGGATGCATGAATAAACATTACAAAATACTGAACATAACTTTTTGCATTTGACAAGACTTATTTATTCCTCACCGCTGGTACTTTGGGATAGTTTCCTCTGGATGGATAATCATCAAATGGAGAACTGCTGAGAGAGCTGCAGCTACACTTTCCAGGAGGTCCGGGTGGACCACGTGCACCCTTTGCTCCAAGCATGTATAGTCCTAAACATATACATAGAGGACATTTTTTTATTTTTTATTTTAAAATAAAGTATTGTTGAGAGTACGGGTTACAGTAACTGATGTAAATACTGTATGTCATGAAATGTTGCATCGTTGATTCATCTATCAAGAAGTTAACACAATCAACTTAATTCACTTAGAAAACCTGAAAAAGATAACAAATATCTGGTAACATAATACTGTACATAAACTGTCTGCCATCTGTGAATCCATTTTAGCCCCATGATGTCATGACAACAGCTTAACTTGATCTTGTTTCACCTCAGGAGATAACGTTTCTTTGGTGCTAAATAAGACTACCGGTGTTGCCTCTTACACTGGTCTAAAGTGTGCTTCATTTTGCTGACAGGGGTGTTTGCTACTCCTAACACTGGCTGCACAGCTTTTCACACGCTCTCAGAGAACAAGTGCAGAGCCACGAGCAAACCAATCGCTTCAAAGTGGACGTAGGTAAATCCATGCCCTCACTGTGCAAAATGTCAGTATCCTCACATATTTCTGCTGTGTAGAAAAATGGGAAAAGTTCTCGCCTGTGGCAGGTGAACCAGGAGGACCAGGGTGTCCCACAGGTCCCTGTGGACCTGAAGGTCCCATAGGACCAACACTGCCCGAGTCTCCTTTCACTCCCTGAAACAGAGGCAAAACAAAACAAAAAGGTGGTCCATTTTAAAACACTTAATGTTTCAGAGGTCAAAAGGTTAAACCTAATACTCAGTCCTGAGTGTGCAATGGGAATGTTTTAGCCCAGAAGATGAAAATAAATTACAATTTGAAGACATATTATGAACACACAAATAATAATTTAATTTTAGCAACAAAAAAATCTACTGTTCTCAATAAAATACATGTGTGTTAGATGTTATCCACACAATAATTACCTCCCACACTTCAATTTACTCATTTGCCCTCAACATCTCGGTTCTTTGCATTTGAAAGTTTGCCTGCATATTCGATGTGTTTTCTTTACATTACATTACACTTAGCAGACGCTTTTATCCAAAGCGACTTCCAAATCAGGAGCAACTGGGGGTTCAATGTCTTGCTCAAGGACACTTCGACACATGGACAGGAGACAGGAGACCAGAGATCGAACCGCCAACCCTACAATTGATGAATAACCTGCCCTACCTCCTACACCACAGCCATAAAAAAAAAAAAAACATATGCTTGCAAAAAAAAAAGTCCTCAAAATGTCCCATTTGCATCGCTCATCACTCAAAACTGAGGCACAAATGGCTGCATGCCCACAAACTCCTCACCTGCTTGCCTCGCTTCCCTGGTCGCCCAGTGGGTCCTCTATTTCCTGAGATTCCAGGTTCTCCCTTTGGACCCATTTCACCCTGCACAACAAATCAGATCCGCTCAACATTCAGTTTGATCAGACTTGGAAAGATGTAATTGTGTGGAACAAATTCAAAGCTGCTTGTTTGATTGCGTTTCTCACTTTCTGTCCCAGCATTCCTGGGAAACCCATTCCCCCCTGTCGATAAAGAACAGTAAATTATAACATCAGTTAAGTTCACATACAGCACATAAGATCTACCTTGCTACTACTTTAATTTGCAACAACCCAACTGATAAACTCTGCCTACCTTGTCGCCTTTCACTCCACTCTCACCGCGATCACCTCGAGAACCCTGAATGTGTGGATCACAGTGTGTTACATAACATTTAGTCTAGATGAAACACAAAACATGTTTTGTCTTTTATTAATAAATCAGTCACATACCTTTTCCCCTTTATATCCAGGTAAACCCTAGAATTAAAAGAGCAAAGATACAAAATATCCCAGATGAAATAAAGTGGTGTGAAAGTGAGATCATCCCAGATCAGTGTAGTTCATAGTGCAGATCATACCCGTGGCCCAATTGGTCCTCTGGCTCCAGGCAAACCCATCAGCCCAGGGTCACCTTTCTCACCCTGACACAGAGGACAACATTAGGAATAAGACAAATGTGTTTTGGTTTTGTTTTTGTAGACACATGTACCAAAAAATGTGTGCAGACTTTGAATAGATAAGGTTCTTTTGCACTATTTCAATCAAAAATGTAAATAGAAAAGGTTGTTTGCACGTTACAGAATAAAGTAGTTCATTGCAAAAGTGGAAGTGAACACATATCATAGGTAACATTCATCTACTTTACCTTATATTGGCACTTACTGGTCTCATATATTATATCATCTACATTATGAGGTCTGACTTACTCACTTTGGGCCCACTTGGTCCCGGCCATCCAGCTGGTCCCTGCTTCCCAGGAAGTCCAGGAGGACCTGTCCGACCCTAACAGGAGACATCCATTTTAACACGTGATCTCAGATATAGAAATACCTGATATAAAAAGACTACTAAAACAATTGCTACCACTGCTGAAGAAGCAGTTATCTGTTTATGGAACCAGGGCCTCTTATGCCTCTTATGTTTGTTTTGCTGATTGCAAGTGCAGGCTTTGCTGCATAAGCTGACAACCAGCTCGCTACAGTATTTAGACACTGCTGCACATGTAGTGGGAGAATGACTTTAACGAGGCCTGTCACTTTGCTCTCTTTAATTAAATGATGGGCTGTATATAGAACAGGAGCCCGTGCTTGTGGGAAATAAAATGATTTATGACCTGGCTGAAGCACTAAGCTAAATTGCACTGCAGTGCTGCAAAGCTGCTCAGTCAGGCCACCAGCCAGGAAAGCTCTCCCACTGGGCCACTTTTACTGCTCGACCACAGCGACTGATCATTTAGGAGGTCACTTCTCTCCTGCCTGCCCTGATCAGACACGTTGTCTTGAGCTTTCTAATAAAACCATGTGCATTCTAATAGATGGGAGGGCAATCTGACAGTATCCAAGATGCTGTGTGTCTTCGAGAGGTCAATAGGGAGGCAATGTGCTTCTGTGAGAGGAGACCAACAGCATGTTAACTCCCTCTGCCATCAGAAAATCCAGTCTCAGCAGCTCTGCATCCCGTGCATCCTGTCAGCGTGTCTGTGCTGTCTCCTGTCAAGGTTGTACTTGCTCACAATTTCTTGATGTACACAACTAGGCACTGGCAGCGCTCTGAGTTACAGCTAGGGAGAACAGGCAGAGGCACTGTATCTCAGTTTTGAGTAAATCCACTTAGCGGAGAATATGGAATGATTAATGGAGAATCTCACCTTTTGCCCGGGTCTTCCGATTTCTCCCTGACAACAGGATGAGACGGGGGGGGACAAGGACATGCATCTTTCAGTCATGTGCAACAGGTCAATTAAACTTTAGCTTTAAAATAATGAGTAGCCTGTAAAATGTATAATGAGCCACAGAAATTAGATGAGACTAGAACACAGGGAAGTAAACTACTTACCTTTTCTCCCTTGGGCCCTCCTATCCCAGGTAATCCAGGTGGACCCTGATGAACATACAAAACACAATAAATACATGACACACACTCATAAATCACAGAGATATCTATCTAAATTACATTTATTGTCCACAACATCCCACCACAAAGTCATGTCTGCTTCTGGAAGCCCACAGCTGCAGTTTCAATTAGCTAAAGGCTGAGTGGCCACTATTGATTTAAAGCGTGCCTTGTGGGTCTGTTTTGATAAATTGAAATGCTGCTGCAGTTCAGCTGGTGCTGAGAACAGTCGTAGCTGGGCAAAGCTTTAACAATCATTTGGTAAATCGGCTTTTTACTTATAAAATGATGAGCTAACAGAGGAGGTTGGGTTTACAAGCACCTGCTGAACCCAAATGTCTTAATATCTTTCATCACTAGAGTACACAAACACACGCTTGGGTTGGTAATCTCCGGAATTTACGCAACCCAGTATGCCTTTCCAGACAGACAGCTCTTCAGAACCCTTTCTGAGAATGATGTGTGGTGCACTGGCAGGCAGTGGAAAAAGGCTATTTGTGTCTGAGCTAAATGTAGAGCGTTAATGGGCCGCTGTGTTGCAAGGGCCGGAGAAATCCCCATCTCCTGCTCTACAGGAACTCTCAAGTTGAAGAGGAGATGGTGGGGGGTGTTGTTGGTGTGTTGGAATAACAATGCCATGGTGCCAGATCTACAGTACATTATTAATGCTGGGGCAACCATGATGTTTGGGAAGAGTCTGGATCCTACCTCAACGCCAGGGGGACCAGCCGGCCCACGGGGGCCCTGGACGCAGGCAGAACCATTGTCCTCATTGCCCGGCTCTGACTCACCACCATGATTTGAAATGCCTTCATTCTGTAAAATGGAAATAAAAATACAATTCTGTATTTCTTTTACAGCATTGACAAATGCCGGTGGGACAGAAGAGAGTCAACAGAATGACACCATTACGATTTTACTGCGTTGATAAAGTTTGTCAAAGTTTGTCCTGCAAACACGTTCCGCCCTCTGAGTGTTTCAACTCGGTCATTCAGGGGTCAAAAGACAGTAAGTGTAGGGCAGTTTGGATATCACACAAGGACATGTCAACAGTCAAATACTGTATTCCACAATAGAAAGTCACATGACTTTGACTCACATGAGCGTGGCGGCGCCAAAGTGAAGGGGGTGGAGGAAACAGCGGGGGTGGAGGCGGACTCATTAAACAGCATGGGTTGAATCTCTTCTGCTGCTCCTGGGATCTGAGAGCTATGCAAGGTGTGCATGCAGTCAGTCAGTCAATGATGCCAGGTGTCAAAATTAGAATAAGACAGTCGGAAGAGGTCATGTTAATGTGCTGTCTTAGCTTCTGCAAGAAATGAATGTGAATCCTGACCTCTTCATCAAAATTAAAAAGAGTATAATGCCTAACCGTCCTTGTGATGTGGACGTGCACGAGCAACTGAGGTACATGTAATGTGACACATTTCCCACAAACATCCCGTACATACAGTAAGACATTGACAAATCATACAGGTTAGAACACGCAGGAGCAGCAGAAGCGACAGGGAAACAGGTGCAAACTATCAAATCACGACACCCGCAACCCTCCAGCAGAGTTCCTAGAGCTGGACACAGATATGAAGTGCCTGTGTGTCTCACTGAAGGACTGGAGCTGGTCTCGCTATTTATAGAGGCATTTCCAGTCTACCTTATGCGATAATAAAAACAAGTGTATTTTACTAAGATAATGAGCTCAAAATGAATCATAAAACCAGACATTTAGTATCCATGCTTTAACAGCCCGACTCTCTCACCACCCACCTGTGCATGCACAGTACTGTATGTACAGTACAGTACGCACACACCTACTCACAAACACAGGCACATACACACACACACAGGCTAAGCCTCAGGATTACAACATTCTTACCTGCTGGGAATGAAATAAAGCTGTCCAGAAAAGAGGATTGAGCCAGTCCATAACAAAACCACAGTGGCAGATACAGTCCAAGTGTTAGAAGAGTCATGCTGCTCCAGGTAGTTGCCTGAGTTTATTTCTGAGCCACAGCAGCCCAAACACGTTGCCTTTCTCTCTCTCTTTCTCCCTCTTTCCTCACTGTCCTCTCCCTCTGCTCCCCTCCCTCTCTGCTTGCTCCGCTCTGTCTCCTTTACGCCCTCAGAAGAGGGTACGCCGACCAATGCCCATTAAATCTTTCCTCTGCATCAGTGTGCGCTAAAATTACAGGAGACAGCCCACCAGCTGCTTCGGGTGCCAATATCGGATCTCTACTACTGCAGGGGGTGCCTTTTGTTGTTTCCACTCCTCTCACGGGGAGGCTTATCATGACTAACTCACAGTGGGCTTTTCTGCAAGTGATTCAAATAAGATCCTGCACGAGGGTTATCATTTGTGCATTCTGAGACGCTTTTAATAAGTGTATCAGTCTTCTGTTTGTCTGAATTTATTAATACCTCTTCTTTTTATGCAGTACACTGTGCATCCCCCTGTGCATGCTGTGGTATCCATTTAGTCCCAGCCACATTGGTTTTATTGCCCTGTCTGTCCCACAAAATTAAATGTCTGCATTTCCAATGAGGCACTTCAAGGGATGTAAGAGCTGTAAAAAAAAAAAAAAGAAAAAGAAAAAAACCTGGAAATCACTTCTCAACAACACTTCAACTGCAGTGATATGAAAATTATGTTGTATGTTTTGCACAGACTACACAAGCACAAGAGGGGAAAAACGCACAATTTATGTCTGCAGGAGATTGAGTGAGTAAGCAACTTGATATAAATTAATTCACAAACTAATATAAACTGATCACACTGTGCACTTTTTTAAGCTCGCACTACATTTAAATAAATACATATTCAGTGCTGCTAGAAATTCTCTGTCCACTTGTTTTAAAGTGTCCCTGACAAGGTGTAAATGCATTTGTGTACATTTGCAAATAAAGACATTTTGGATAGAACCATTTTTTATCTGAGTTGACCATAAAATTATATTTTCACTTTCCCAGCATTTTAATAGCTTCATACTGTATGTTAATCACATTACAAATTAGATTATGTGAAAGAAAATAAATATTTGACGTGAAGGAATAAAGACAAATAATGCTCATTGTATATGTAGAAATATTTTATTGTTGTATTTAATTATTTAGTTAGTTTTACTACTGTGTAGTAAGAATCAGTTTTTAAAAAGTTATTTCATGGAAATAATCACAAAAAATAAAAGCAGCTTCATATTTTCCCAGTTCGAGTTGACCGAGGAAAACGGTTTAAGCTGTTCTGATAATGTTCTGGATGAGGGGAGGAAGAAGATCTGTCTTTCAGTCTATAAACTGGAGCGAGTGAGCCAAGGGAACTCCTGCAAATACAGACAACATAACAATACAGACGGTATATTAGACCTCCTTAGATGACAGAACTAGTTTATGTAATGAGCCTTTTGAATCAATTTAGTCTCCACATTCAAAAACTGACTTGTGCCAGACAAAATAAGTAGTTAATCTCCATCTATTATCAGAGACTCAACTTTAAACCTGAATATGGATGACAGTCAGGATGCAAACAATGAGTGCAGCACACCTCAAATAGGGGGACAAGTCTTAGACACATCATGGAGTTCAGCACCATGGAAACTGCCCTCAATACAACCTTCTAACATGGGTTAACATGGCCAGGGGTTGCGTGGATACATTCAACATAAACACAGAGGGCCATGATTTCTAATTATGGGGACTCTGAAATAGAAAGGTCAGGTTGGTGTGAGGTGGAGGGATTGTGAGTGGAATACCACAGTTCTGCGGTGCACCTGGAGTGTACAAATTACTGTTCAATCAGGCATGTGAGTCACGTAGCCCTATAACGATGAGACAAGAGTCAAGTAAACACCAAGCTGTTTGTTGCTCTACACTAATCATCAGCCGAAATGCTGCCGCTGTTAATCACGCCTGGCTTTGCTGTTGCGACTGTCAATGTCATTCAAGTCATTGTCCATCTCCTTTCTGTTGTACTTCCTGGAGCAGCACCAGGAAAACAAATTAAACGCGGGGCTGAATTCGACTTGCAGCCTTCGGTCATATATATACTGTTTCTGAAGTGCTCACTGTCATCATGTCATATGCATGTCTGCAAGGGCGCCGGGCCACAAGGGGATAAAATGTGGTATGAGATGAGACTTAAGATCTCAATCGTCATGACCAGTGCCAAGTTCCTGACCCTTTAAACCAGACGCTAGGGAGGTCTGCGAAAAAGTGAGGGCCCTCCCGATATCACCCGTATGTGCACAGAAGTCTGGACATTTAGACTCAGTAATGTTAATTATAGCAATTTAATTTATTATGAAGCTAAAGGTGTTTTGCCAATAACCCAAATGACTTATTTCGCTCTATTGACAGACAGGAAACCCTCAACATTTATCTAGTGGAGGTGACCATGTTGAAGACAACCCGATGTGCTGATATTGAAACAGTGTTTTAAGCAACAGAAAAGTGGTGTTGCAGCATCAGTTACATCCCTGACCACCAGGGGGCGTGGCATTTCCACAGGATCCATGCTGAAGATTTCCTTCCTAAGAAGCCATTTAAATGAAGCGCAACCAACTTCACAGCAAAACTCCAGAGGATTCTTGTGTTTTGACCTGCACTTCTCGGGATGACTTAGACTCCACACACACAGATGTCTGACGGGTGACAGTTACCTGCTGTTTTCTGTCAGAGGACGGGTCGATAAGCACATTTAGGAGACTTGGCCTCTCCCAGTCACTCAAGCTGAGCTGTAAAGCACTGCGCAGCTCCTCCACCGTCCTCACCAGGAAGCCTCGACCTCCAAATGCCGTCATGACCTCATCGTAGCGGGCCTCGGGTAGGAGGGTCACAGGAGGGGCTCTAACATGCAACACGATGATGCAAGATACCTTTCACTACATCACAGCTGGTTACGTGTAGGAATCTGTTTCACTGAACGCATTATGATTATTTGCTCAATAATGTGTGTCTCACATAGAGGTCAGGTCTCCCATTTTTGCCATTTCTTTCCACGTCTCAGGATCCACGCCGCTGTAAATCCCATTGTTATTGACCACAATGATGACCACAGGTAGATTATACCTTTTGAAAACGCAGAGACAATGTGCAATTAAGTAGCAGTAAGGGGTTGAAGTGTGTATATATCATATAGGAAGTGACGCAACCAACCCACCTGCACATGGTTTCAACCTCCATGCCGGAAAATCCAAAGGCACTGTCTCCTTCCACACAGACTATCCTTTGGCCTTTACTCTCGCTCCTCTCCACAGTGGCTGCTGCTATAGCGAAACCAAGGCCTACTCCCATTGTCCCAAATGTACCAGCATCCAGCCTGCGCATCGTCAATATTAGCTAACAACAATCTACTGAAGTGTTCAGAGATTTAAAAGCTTGCTTTAGTCAAACACAGTTAAACAGTGAATCTAACCCTGATTGCCTCTAACTGCTCCTGATCATGTGAACATGTTTACAGCGACCTGAAGGTTTGTACTTCTCTATTAGATATTGTAAACATTAGAATAGGGTGGCTTAAAGTGGGATGCAGCATTAGCTGGAGCACCTGCTTTCATCTGCTAGCATAGCATTTTCCACAAGTTTACATTTTTTTATAAAAATTGCTATTTCGGGCAGGAGATGGCACAATTGCCTGATACTGGAAGAGCCTAAATTGAGTTCTCAGCCTTGTACGTGGCTCTGCTCGTAATTTCAACAAGGATAATTTCGAAGTAGGTATCGCTATTGAAAACCAAAACTGGCTCTTTCCATTTATCCAGGTGTTTTTTTCCCCATCAGTTTAAGTACCTAATGGGAATTAGGCATACATAGGAAGGGTTTCAACAAAATTCCTCCTCAGGACAGGGTCTTTAAGCCGCCTACAAAAAGACCATATCTGTCTGCTATAGCTTTTGGGGACACTCTTCAATTTGTTTCCAATAATATTGTTGTTTTGGTTTGAAACTCCTGTGTTACTTTGGCCCCCTACATCATCGCTGTCTGTTAGCTCAAGCTCCTGGGCTCGTGCTCCTTTCTAATAATCCCTCTATAGAACATTTGCATTTTTTTGTGTACAGTTTTGTTTAAAAACAGAAACAGAGAACTGGCGCAAACATGAACTGAGAAGTGCGCCGCTTCAATGAGACTGCCTTGCCTGTGTCGAGGTAGGTAGTTGTTCAGCATAGTGCGTCCTATGTCCATAGTGTTTGCACCCTCGCTGACAATGATACAGTCATGTGGCAGCAGCTGGGAGACGTGATGGAACACGGTGTAGTAGTTCATGGGCACTGTTGACTGGAGAGCGAGCGCCTGTGGATAGGAAGAGGGCAAACATCTTGTGAAAATGCATCTTATATACACACATTATATTAACTACCGATAAACTGTTTGACTAGTCACACACAGCAACATATCACAGGCTTTTCAAAAGTGAGTCTAAACCCACCTTTGATATTTTTGCATTAGCAGCAATTTTGTCCTGCAGTGTGCTCCACCACTCTGTACCAGAGGGATACTTCCAGCCCTCTTTACGGGCACACTCCAGGAGCTGAAGAAAACACAAACAAACAATGAATCAAAGACATAACCTCTTTGCACAAACACACACACGAGCTGTTATCTTATAGTATATCTTTAATGCACAAAAGGATATTGTGACAGAAGCCGACAGACCACAAAGCGCCGACCGGAGTTGCAGTTACCTGAGTGACAGTGGCATTGATGTCTCCCAGGAGAGCAACAGCAGGCCTCACATTGTTCCCCATCTCCTCAGCACAAAGGTCAACCTGCAAACAGAGATGTTAAGTTATGTTATGACAGCACAACATGCACGGCCCAATAGTTGCATAAACCGCACTGACTTTACAATATCAAAACATTTACTAATGCTGAAATTAGTAAGTAAACACACCATTAGCTTCATACCAGTGAGGTATTCTTAACATTGTTTCTGACAGTGTCAAAGGCAACACTGACACTTGTCTTGGTCATTTACGTACCTGAATGATCTTAACATCAGGGTCAAATCTAGGTGGTAGACCAAAATGCAGGATCCAATTCAGCCTGGCCCCAAGGAGAAGCACAACATCGGCCTGGAGAAGAGCTCTGGTAACAGAAACGAGACAAACTGAACACCGTGTAATATGGTGTCATACAAAAACAACCGTGAAAAGGAGCACCTCTTCTTCTCTGGCACTCGGACAAAGTGTAGTAGCAGCAGTTCAGCAACTTGACACACAAGCACAGATTGCAGACTGAGACTTCAGATACAACGGCGCTCGATTTTTGTCACTGCAAAGGACACCTTTTGAGGAGAAACCTGGCTTGTGGCAAAGTGTGCATTTTGTTGAATTTGGTATATTTAGCTTTAAAATCCAAACCAAAATGTTGTTGATTTACTCCTAAAAACGTGTATTCATACAGATGATGTAATAAATTACATAATATAATTATATGTTTTGTGATATATACATTCATTAACAAGTGATACAGGTGACATTATAATATTAGCTAAAATGATTGTACATTTTTACAGTGAAAGGGAGGCTGACCTCGAGCGGGCAGCGGCCACACACTTGGGGTGATCATCGGGCAGGACCCCTTTCCCCATGGGGGTGGGCAGAAACGGCAGACCGCTCATTTCCACAAACTCCTTCAGAGCAGTTTCTGCTCGGCCGTAGGCTGCTCCTGTCGGGCACACAAGTACTCGGACTCACCAAGGATGGAGGAAATGTTGTTTCTAGCCTTATTCAATGTAATAACTCTCTCTTCTGATGTTACCTTTTCCAACGATGACTAAGGGTCTTTTAGCCGCTTTCAAGACCGAGATGGCTTCAGAGATTGCACCGTGGTCAGCCAAACTCACCGGTGGAGTTGAACAGCAGGACACAACTCTGCAGCAGAAACACACTTCTTTGAATGTCTACACAGCTGGACTCACAGAACATAACAACAAGCAGAAAAATACATATTTTAAAAAACTGCAAAAAATGACAGTAAACCTGACGTTGCTCCGGTCCACTTTAGCATTGACCATGTCCCCTGCTATATCCACATAACACGCGCCTGGACGTCCATAGATGCTTGTGCGAACTGCCTATTAGCAAACCAACACCATAAAATCACATTTTTTTCCATATCTTTTTATTCATAGCTATACAAAATATCTTAAGTAGTCTGTTGTGATCACGGAAACGAGACCAACAAGGATCAGACAGACAATGGAACAATAAGCTGGTATTTATTACCTTCTCTATAACTGAAGGGATGGCTTCCAGGCTGCTGGGTCTGGCAGAGAACTTGCTATAAAGGCGACATGCTTCCACCTAGAGATAAAATGAAATATGGTGTCAATTTGATGAAGCGTCAACAGGCAAACATCCACGTGAAGGCGTGCATTACCTGAGGAAACTCCTGAAAGGCTCCCGCTGTTTCCTGGTTTTGATCCGAGGACCCCCCAATAACAACCACAGGCCTGCGCACGGGAAAACCTACACTTCACAAAACATGTAGCAGGGCCCACAGGAGCCATGCTAAAACAAATGCACACACACACACACACACACACA
This sequence comes from Nannoperca australis, assembly GCA_036023655.1. Classification (NCBI taxonomy): domain Eukaryota; kingdom Metazoa; phylum Chordata; class Actinopteri; order Centrarchiformes; family Percichthyidae; genus Nannoperca; species Nannoperca australis. Next base: position 53,228 of record JAVQJD010085862.1, read on the forward strand.
CACACACACACACACACACACACACACACACACACACACTGCAAACTGTCCGTTTGTTGAGTCTCACCAGCAGTTCATTTTGGCGTTGGCCATCCCACCCAGAGCATGAATGAGTCCAGGTCCAGACACCACCAGGCAGGCACCTGGTCTGGGGACATATAACCACAGGAGAGGGCAACGCGTGAGATACAAAGTGACACAGCAGCTGCTCACGTTGTTCTGCCGTTAAACGTCTTACCTCCCGGTGAGGTATCCAACGGCGGATGCTGCGTAGCATGCCTGTTGTGTGACACAATTTACAACGTCATTGTAATCGTGTTGTCAGTCATTACGAGTGCAGGTAAACACAAGTGTTGCAGAATGGTAATAATAATTATTATTATAATAATAATAGGCTAATAATAAGTGTTTCACCGCTTGTTCGTTGCGCATCCCCACATATCTGATCCCCGCGGCCTGAGCAGCCATGGCCACTTCGATGATGGGAACACCAACTATCCCAAACATGTAGTCCACCTTCTGCGGGGAGAGAAGAGTCTCTTTAACAACACTGAAGGGAGAGCGCATCGTGGAACAAATAACTGCACTGGTAGGCAACCTCGTATTAACAGTTTGAACTTGTCAGCGCGGCACTTGGACTTTGACACACTTTTTGAGCGGCCATTTCAAGGTTACATTGTTACATTTTATTCCAGTAAACACACAAGCTGATAAGTTAGCATACTTTTTGTTTGTGTTTGTGTTTTTTTTTTTTACCATCTTACCTGAGCCTTTAAAGACTCAGCAATCAGCTGAGCTCCCGTCACTTCGTCCATCGCTGTCGGGTATTTGCAGAGCTGCGGGTGAGGCAAACGGTCGCAGGTCACGTTACAGACGCCCTCACGTTCTGTCAACACACAAGACACAACTTTTTTTTTCTAAAGAGACCCATACGTAGCTGGCTCGCCTGATGCCTGACCGGAAAGAAACGGAATCGCGATAACACACGCGGTCTATGGAAGGCCAAATGGACCAAAACCTCTACTTTGACGTGCGTCTTAAGACGTTAAAAATGAACGTGTTAAGACGTTAAAAATGTTCATTTTTTAACGTCTTAACACGTTTGGACCTTAAGGCTTCCATCTTATTGGTTGGCATCAACATACCCTCCCCTCTTATTGGTAGGCATCAAAATACCCTCCCCTCTTTGTAAGTAGGGGCTGCGGGCTTTACTTTACCCTGTTTCCTGTTTCCTGTTTCCTGTGAGTACCTGTCACCTGTCTTACACGCAACTGTCTTTCACTATTTGGGGCGGTCCATTTGTGCGGGGGAGATGTAGGAAGTCTATTGTCTAAGTTGCAGGGATTGTATGTAGGAATTCCCCTCAGAAAACTGATGAAGTGGTAGCACCCAATTATTTACGTCTTAACACGTTCATTTTTAACGTCTTAACACGTTCATTTTTAACGTCTTAAGACGTTCATTTTTAACGTCTTAAGACGCACGTCAAAGTAGAGGTTTTGGTCCATTTGGCCTTCCATAATAACCTTTCTACAGACACGTAGTCACGCTACGGATGAGCAAACACATGCGATCAGGACAGCACGTGTTCACGTATTCACAGGAGAAGAAACTTAGCTTCAAGGAAGACCATGTAAAAATCCTAGAAAGCGAGGGTGTAAGATTTGAACGAGGTGTAAAACATGAAACAAATTTGCCTACATGACATTTATTAGATTTTACACTTTTATGTAGCTGTATGTAATTACAAAGCAGATAAAAAAATACCTCAGTACGCAATTTTCACTTTTTAAATACAAAATCTAATTCCAAATCTATTCATCTATGTACTGTAGTTTTTCAGATTTCAGGTGTAACAACTAAGCTATTTACAAGAACCATGTCTGCATTAAGGAGCAATTTCCGAAAGTACTAGAGGGTAGATTCTCTCTCCTCCGGTGTTCATGTCCTCATCATTCTATCATGGACAGACTGCCTCCTTCTGGTCATCAGGATGAAGTGCAGGTTTAAAAAAGTAACATTCCTGGATACAATGAGCATAAAAGTACCAGTAAAACAAGCCTGAATGTGAAATTTAAAAAGACAAAACAGCTGTATCTGCAAAGTAGCAGTTTTCTAAAGCCTACATTGTGGAAAAGTGTGCATTGTTTAATCTGACACAGTCCTTCCAAAGATCACAGTCATAAGTTATGACATAATAAAAAAAGCATGCTCACCCTAATCAAGCAAACACTCTCTTAGACTGCTTTTATATGACACAATTTATGTTGTGCTGCCATCAAGCATTGCGTCAAAATATGCATTCCAATTTTTACTCAACAACACCCTAACAATAAATCTGACTTCCTCCTTAACAGAGTGATTAGTGAAACATTTGGGTTTTTTGAACCATGAAAACCTACAAACTCTTTTTTTTCCAGAGAACATAGTTACCCATGGGCTCTCAATTGCAAGAAAGTAGATAGCAACACAACTTACTCACTCAAAGGCAGCTTTGCACAACAATTACAAACAGCTTGGATAAAACACAAAGTCTAATACCCCAAACACTTAATAATTTCCTGCGTCAATCATTGGCTAATTTTCATTTCTGTTTTTTATCTTTTGGATACATTTCAACAAAAACTGAATTGTACTCGTTTGTTTTCTTTATATCATAAATGTCACCATCATTATTTCCACAATTATACAGATCCACTGCAGTTTGCCCATGCTTCCTGATGATGCATCATTTCTCCCAACTGCAAGTAGCATTTCACTGTTAAGATACTTCTGGGCAGACTCTATCCACAGTGAGCAGTTATAAGGCTGGTTCATGTTTCCTTTCTGTACGTCTATTGTACTCCAGACATTGTACTGTCCATATTGGGCCTCCTCTTCATGTGTGCTGGCAAAGTCCGTTAAGTCAACGTCTCCCTGGAACCAGTGGACGATGCCCCTGGGGTAAACTCCACTGAATGAGCACTCAGCCTGAGACTCATTAATGGACGTGTTAGAACTTCCTGTGCAGTCTGTAAAGATCAAGGACTTTTAGAGAGATAAAATAAGACAGTGACATTTTTTTAAGTAGTAAAAGTTACCTCACCTTGTACTGTAACATTAGTTGTGGCATGCTGAAATCCCTGATTGGTGTGTAGTTTGCACAAGTAATTTCCCTGGTTGACCGGCAGCACTTTGAGGAGAGTCAGATTGAGCGTGGGGTTGGAGGTGTTGGCCGTCCATTCACACAGAATATCCGGATCTTGTTCGTTGTTTTGATACTGACACAGGGTTTTGTCTTTAGCCACCCAGTAAAGCTTTTTAATTTCAAACTGTTGTGATGAGGTGACTCCACATGTCAGTGTCGGATTGTCTCCACACTGCGCTTCCACCGAAGAAATGGTGTGTAGTGCCACACTTCCACTGACTTATCAGAGTCAGAATTATCAGAGACAGAGATGACTAGGTTAAAAGAAGTAACCCAGTCTGATGAATTATTCCTGCTAAATTACAACATGTATCTATTCACATTTTATTACTATTTATCAATTTTCCAATCTCAGCATTTCTTTCATGTAACTATATGAGGAGCACTAAAAGGATTAGTTTCAAATTATTCTGTGAATTATTCTTGGTTATATTTCTACTCACTTCCATCAGTTAGCTTAGCTTAGTATAAGAACTGAAAACAGGGAAAACAGCTAGCTTGACTGAAATGTAACAAAGTCACCTTCAAAGCTCAAAAAAAGTGTAAACATGTCAATGTGTCAATGACTATTATCAAGCATAGACATGCTAATTTTTCCTAGTCTTTATGCTAAGCTAAATTAAAATGATGTCATCATGTCAAATTATTATTTTCCTAGTCCAAAAACCAGGTTAAGGATAGGAGATTTGCCAGAACTAAACTGAAAAATCAATGTAAGACTGTACAACTGGCAGACTCCTGTTTTTCACTTTTCTCTTAGTTACATCTTCTGTACAACCTTTATGAGAAGCACATATTTAGTATTGTATGCCCTACAGCTTACTCTCTGCATAAACTGTTACATTTTAAATCAGTTCCCAAAGATTTTACTGATAAACATGCCTTTTCATGAAGTTTCATGCACAAAACAAAGCCTCACCAGCAACGCTGACTGCTGAAGTGGACCAGATGAAGGAAACCCAGATAAAAGCATGCTGTGTCCTCACACCACAGGAGAAACTCATCTCTTTGATCTGTATTAAAATCAATATTTATGTCATTAGATGAACCAGACGAAAGTCAAACACATGAGGTCAAAGAAGTTTCCTTATACTCACCATGGTGTTCCTTCTGAAAGGTCTTTTCTGTCGAGGTCAAGACAATGTATTGTATGGAAAAACACTGACTGAAGAATGCGTTGCCTTTTTAAAGAAACTCCAGATCATGTGGTGTCTAGTTTTCACTTGAGCATGAGTAGACATGCCCTGGAATGAATGAGAAATACTAGATAGAGTGAAAGTTTTGCTTCCTGCCTTCCTCATTAAACCCTCAGTAAATAACCTACACGCCATTATTTTGCATTACTCACAATGCACCACATAGAGATTCTTTTTGGGAAATTGGCTCTACTTTCCTAGTTTATGTAAATGCAGATCTTTTCTCAAGCTAACACCTAGTTCTGGCTGAACACATTATTACTTCATTTGATTATTTTTAGCCTTAAAAGCCATAAAACATTTATTTGAGCAAATTTATAGGTAGGTAATATTGTCAAACATGATATGTTTAATACTGTTTAAACCTGTTTTCATCCCATATACTCCAAAAAGCAACATCAATACATATCTACATTATATATTTATATAACATATTTACCATGTAAACGATTCTGTGTCTTAATTCTTAATCACCCAGTTATATTTACAGCCTCTCTAAATCATTAAGAGAGATTTTACACTGGGCATCACATCTGATAACAACATTTAGAGTAGCCAGCAGTATGAAAGACAAAGAAAGACAACAACTGAAATATCTGTCTGTCACTGACAGAACAAACAGCAGCACCTACATCATGTATTTTATTCTGATATGCATGAGATAATCATATTGTAAACAATATGTTGTATACCAGTTTATTTGCTTATGGTTTGGACTTGATATATTCATTTTCAGGAGGTTGTGTAAAACATTGCAACACTGCAACACCATGACTCAACTCAATTCAAACCATGTATCTCTGGAAGGAGAAAAATGTGTGACTTGCTTCAAGGCATTACTGAGAAAATTGAGTTTCCAGTTAGTTTAATAGCAGCTTTGGCAAAGGAGCAACATGGCATTTGAGCTTGTTAGATTAATACATTACAACACTGAATCTTCTCTGTTATCTAGGGATTGGCTATAGTTTAGCTGGGTACTGATTTTTTCTTCAGGGAGAAGACAATAAAATTGTAAGATTTGTTCAAGGTAGCTGGATTTTATTAAGCTGTCACAACTTGTCCTGGAATATGACTGTAATGCCAAAAGAACGAACAGTGTAGGCTGTAATGAAATTAATAAAAGAGAATAATAACAGACTGATTTCTAAAATCTTCAAGTTTTTATGTTTTATATCTCTGTAAATCACAACAACAATTGCATTTAAGATACACTGGGTTTTACATTACTTTTACCCAACCACATTCTCAAAAATGAGCTGTACTGTGTGTAGAGGAGAAGGGCCTGATCATAAAAATAAAAACAGGTACCTGCTTGTATTAACAAGAAACATGAGGGAAATTTAATAGAAAAGATATTTGCCAAGGCATCTCCAAATACCACAATGATCTCATATTAAAAGGTAGGCGAGCTTGACACGACAAGCTGCTATTCTTCAAAATAAGCACAAGATGTGTTCTTTTTACATTTACAACTGGTTTTATCAAGCAACCTTATCATCTTTTGCCTTGCTTTATGATCTGATCTCAATATGCAAATTAGTAAGGTGATGACGACAGGTCGAGGAAAGCAAACCATGCTGGCATCCTTCATATTTTAATCACTTTTTGAGAGGAAAAACTAGATAGTTACTGCTGCAACTTTAGGCTTTTGGTGGGGTTGCTTAAACTAGCAGGAAGAGGCAAAGTTAGATTAATTTCAATCCCAATGCGTTCTGTGTCTGTGGAATGATTGTGTTGAAGAAAGAAGTAAAGTCCACGAAGAGCAGGCGGACATAAGAGTCCTTGCCCTCCAGGTGGGTGAGGATGTGTGAACCACTATTACGAATAAATTCGGGTCTTTTTTAGCAGCTGACAATAGATATACATGGACAAATATTAAGTGGTTTACAGTTAGAGACAAGAACTTATTCTGTTACACAATTGTATTAATACCCAGAGAGGAAAACTGTTTTGGTTGAACAGGATTAAAAAGCCAACAGGTTGAGGCAGGCGAGCATGTGGGCCTTGAAGCATACTGACAAACAACACCCCAACAGCCCGTCTAACTATTACACACAGACAGTAATTACAGATGAAGAGTAGTTGGGAAATCAGGCAGCAGGTCACGACTGATTAGTAATGAGCCACAGGTCGGCAGGGCCACTTCTAAGCCAGTGCCTTGGTCTCCTAACATACATGTTTTTGATGTTCTGGGAAATGGGATTCGAAGCAAGGCACTTCTTGCTGTGAGGCAAGTGCTGATCTGCTCTGCACCACCAGGAAAAGTTTTCTTTGATGTGGCAGCATCCTATCTGTTCTCAGGAACCGATTTCCAGTCTGGAAACCATTTCAGTCTGCCAGCTCTGGTCTGCAAAACAATTGAGACTGATTTGTATCTCCACTGTAGGCTTAACTATCGCAGGTGCAGTTTTACAAACCTTGTTAGAGTTCTTTTAAAGAGTTGAGGGCTACTGTGTAGTCTTTACTTTACAAGACTGGCAAATCTGAGGATATCCATTCCCTGTAATTTTCTGCCTCCTCACTTGAATATTATATTGTATAAATCACGTTAAGACACTGTTTGCAGCACAAAGGCATTTCATGTTTTCATGTTTCATTATCTTGACATATATGACATTAAATGCTATGTGATGGCAGACACACACAGATTAACACACATTAAAATGTCCAGGCCTATCCAGTGTGCAGTGACTTTGGAGGTTTTTCTCAGGACATCTTCCTCACTTATTACTTTGGGACAGATGCTGCACACCCTAAGGGCTAACCCTCCATCCTAATTGGATATAAGGCTCCAGCTTCTCTCATCTCTTGCCATTTTGCTTCTGGTGACAATGACCTATAAACAGTGCTTTACTGCAGTGCAGCGATGCACTGAGATGGCTGCCAGTGCTAGAAAAGGATATCCTCAACTGAGAATGTCTTTACTTCTCCTCTAAATACTTTAAACAGCCCCCTTTCACATTGAATGAATAACACAAGAAACAAGAGATCGTGTTTGTCCTGATAAAGTATAAAGGAAACAACTTTGTGTGGTGTTCGGGTCAGTGGGACCCGTTTTCAATGTTTACTCAAAGAAGAATTATGCAATTAATTATTTTTTCAACCTTAGACTCATTGGCCTTGCCTCATTTTCTGTGAAGAACATATAAAAGAAGACATTTTCAATGAGTGCACTCTGTACATCCCCCTTACACATTTATATTACATATGTGGTGTTCAGGTCCACTGGACCCGAGGGTAATAAAAGTGCGGAAATTGTAGGTGCTGTGTACTTTCACTCTGTCCTCTTCCTGCCTGGGCCTGCTGTTAGTGTGTGTGTGTGTGTGTGTGTGTGTGTGTTCCTGCTATTACCGCACAAGGTTGCAACACTGTTATATTTCAAGCATCGACACCTGTCTGCTCCCCGATTTCCCGCACATTTTACCTTCTGTCTTGAGGGAACCTTTCTATATTTTGTGTGGACCCAAGATCGACAGGAAGACACAGTATACATGCATCAAGTGCAAGAAATACATATGCAACACACACACATGCAGAAAAGCTCTGCCCCTCATGTGCTGCACAGGCTGGCATGAATAGGCTGTGTGTTGAATGGGGCGGATGTTGTGTAGACTGGCATGGATACTGTATCTGTTCAATGGGGCTTGTGCTGTGTAGACGTGTGTGTTCAATTTCTAATTAAGTTTTAGGAAATATACATCAATAGTGATGAAAAACCTTATTCCATTTCTATTTGTTCAAGTTAAACATGTTTTTTCCATCCATATCTTAATTATAATAGATTTTTCTGTTTTATTACATTACTTGACAAGAAACGATTGGCAAATATTTATAAAATATGCTCTCTATATTTCTTGTAATTGGGATAAAGTAAACATCTATTAAGTATTTT
>JAVQJD010085865.1:0-43346 GCA_036023655.1 Nannoperca australis
TCCCACGATTGCTCAGTTTGGCTGGACGGCCAGGTCTAGGAAGAGTTCTGGTCGTCCCAACCTTCTTCCATTTAAGGATTATGGAGGCCACTGTGCTCTTAGGAACCTTGAGTGCTGCAGAACTTCTTTTGTAACCTTGGCCAGATCTGTGCCTTGCCACAATTAAAGTACATCTTTCAGTTTTTCTTTTTTAATAAATTTGCAAAAATGTCTACGTTTTTTTTTTGTTGTCAAGATGGGGTTCTGAGTATACATTAATGAAAAATAAAATGAACTTTTTCGAAATTTTAGTGCCTGACAGAGGCTGATGATGTCACTGGTTTTCAGGTATTTGGTCACAAACCAACGTATTGGACGAATCTAAATTTTGACCTGATGATGGTGCTATGTGAAAAGTTAAGGTATATCCAAGTTATTACGATGCATCCTGTGGGGAACATAAATATATGTGCAAAATTGTGTGCATGGCTAAAATGTCAAATCTTTTTTGTTTCCAGCTTCTCTATGAGGATTTGCAACTTTTCTTTGAGTTGTGGACTGTTGGTCAAACAAATTGAGAAATTTGAAGAGTCCCCTGGCTCTGGGAATAGGGATTTTTCACCCTGCCATTTTGTAGACTACATAATTTACCAATTAATCAAAAGAATAAAAGGAATATTCTATAAATAGTATTAGCGCAAACATTATCAATCGACAGTTTCGTTGTTAAGATACAGTAATAGTTCTTAAACCACAGGCCTTGTGTCCCTCAACTAAAAAGGCTGAGAGAAAAGCCAGGGGTCTATTTTTAAGTGAACTGAATTCCACACAGTGAGCACACACTCTTCTTCTCTTTCTCCCTCTACTCACTGTTGTCCCCAATGGACACGTTAATCTCCACTGTTTCAGGGACTGAGTTACCCTTGTAGACACTTTATTTAGACTAGAGAGAGAGAGAATAAGCAGAGGTTGGAGGGAGTTGTATTGTGGGTGAGAGAGGCGAAGGGAAATACGAGGCAGTGAAAAAAAAGGTAAATTTTAGCATAAAATTCATCACCCTGATTAATCGGTGTATGTGCATGTGTATTCCTGGATGAGAAATGTTCAAATGTCTAGTTTTCAACAACTAACGAAAAATGTGCTTGTTTTAGGTGAGTGTGTCCAAAAAGTGTTTCATCAACTTGAGGGTCGCACACTGTGTTCTTGACCCTCTCTTAATTGAAGTGAATACCTGCAAATCACCAGAACTTCAGCTACAAGGTTCTCACATGACAACAGAAAAATACATAAACTTAGTTGAGAAGCCGTCAACAGTTTTACTGTAGATCCATCTTATTCAAAGCAGAGAGCAACAGCCTGGTGCCACAGCTGAACGCAAGTCAGATTCTAAGTTCAAATGTCAAGTCAACATTAGTTGCTATTTTGTAATTAGTTAGCTTCACACAAATCTTGCTACTGTGCTCAGTTGCACAGTTGTCTCTAATAGAGTGCTGCAGGGATGACATATTTTTGTAGGCCAACCTGGAAAAAAGCATCGCCCTGGTTCCCTAGACAAAAAGCCCACTGGATTTTACCATTTGGGTTTTAGATTATTGTAGAAAATCTGATCTGTGACAAACAAACATTTATCATACTTAAATGTTTTGTTCAGCAATATAATCTTAACATGTTAAGCTATAAATTAACTACACCACGGTCACACGACTTCAGTGTCATTAAGCTTCCAACTTGTAACTTGGTTTCGAGCGTTTACCTCTTCTACTAAAGCCTTGTAAAGTTTGAGGTAGAATAGTTTGCAAGTTGAAACACATTGAGGCTGTAAAGGTGAACAAGTGAGTAGATGAGCTTAATGTTCCCAACAACCTCTGCAGTCTCATTTAGCCAAAATTCACGAGTAGGGCATTTACTGATATATTTTATGTCGTAGAACAAAACGTGAAAATCTCTTGAGCATCTGTGAACCACAGACCTTATTTCAGGCATCTAACTAAAAACCCATTCAGAAACCCCATTGACTTCGAGACATGGGAACCGGAAAGGCAAAAATACAAACTCATTTCCAGGCTTTAGGACTCATTACTGTAGCACTCTATTGGGACTTTGCTAAACTCAGTCCATAGTAATGGAAACATTGTAGCAGAAAGTGATGTTTCTACTAATGCATTTTTTTGATATAATGGGAGAAAAAAGCCTCTTGTGACAAACATAATGATTACTGTTTTATCAAAAGACACGTGAACTAGCTAACATATGATACAGTGTTTGTCCGTTAAATTATTGCCTTATTAATAATTCAATGATCATTTATCATTTGCTTCTGTTGATTTTTTTCCGAGGTGAGGATGGCTAATAAGTAGTTAAAAGTTGGCATAACTCTCCATCTTGGCAAAAACATTCTGCTGAAGTCAACACAACAGCAGCACAACATGTTTCTGATACAAGCAATCAAGTGGTGTCAGCAGCAATTCTCATCTCAAGTAAATGTAGCATAAAGTCATTCTTGTGCCCTGTCTATTCCAAGTAACGGTAACTGCACTGCACAGTACAGGCCGTGTATGTCAGTGGCATCATAAACGTAAAGGGATGTCGTCTGTCACATGCAATGTAACCCCAGTGTAATGAAGAAATTTTTTTCTCTGGATCTTGTGATTTGTTTCTACAATTTTTCCAACCATTCTGACCTGACAGCAGGATTAATAAGAAATGACTTACCCTTTCTCAGAGAGGGGCAAATGTTTGAGTTATATCTTAACTCTCCATTTAAACCAATTTTTGAACTAACACAGCCTTTGCAACAGCCTGTGGAGTATTAAGTGTGTAGTGTGTATGTGCAAATGAGTGTATGTGCCTCTGTTTGAAGCAGATACATCAGACTGTGTGAAGGTCCTCCAGACTGAAGTGATGCTGTTTTTGACTTCCATTAATTAGTGGCATCCTCTAGTTAATCTCTCCCCTGTAATGAAGGATCACACACAGCTGAGACACTGTGTGTTTGTGTAAGATGGTTGTGATTGGCTAAAAAACTAATTTGTATTTCCTCCATCTTTCTTTTCTTTCTCAAAATTGAACTCAAATGTTTCACTTCTCATTAAAATCAAAACCATCTCCTCACATTTCAATGGCGAGCTGAAGTTGACTCTTCTGTTCTTTTGGAAATATCACATGTACCCATGAGACCGAGGGCAGACATTGGACAAGAAGGGAATTTTAACTTATTGGACCTCCATAATATTTTAAAAAGGTTTCTTGACCCAGTTTAATTGCCAGTTGATAAGAGACAAGACTTTGGTTTCCATGGTGATAGTCTAGCCATAATTTCCCTAGATAGGGTTATCCATTGGCCTGCAGTAATGATGGTAGAGATAAGGCAATAATAGTTATTAATAGGTACAGTGCCTCAGGGTTAACAATGACTGAATGCAGAGCTGAAAATATAGGTTTTCCTTCTGATAATCAAACTTCAAAATCTCGAGGGAATGGTGGATATCAGGGTATTTCATCAATGTCACTTGGGATGATTAGTGCCCTTCGATTTCCAGGTAAATCTCCTTTTTTTTTTACTTTTCTTGTTGGGTAACCCATGACATGTTTACTATTGGCCCTTTATAGCTACTTAATGGACTGTACGATCAGTGTTATGGGTTCAAAAAGCATTAGCGGGCTAACCGGTGAACCAAAGCACGAAGCACTTCATTCAATTAACCTAACTGTAACCTTATTATGACCAAGCCCTGACCCCATCAGTACATGTTGTGTGGTCCCACTCAATTTAAGTCAACCAGTCAAATTCATAATCAAAAACACACACACACATATTCCCACACCAAAGAACTAATGTAATGTACATGTACCTGTCAGGATTTGAGGGCAAACATGATGCTGAAAAAGCAACACTGTGCTGAGCTTTACACAAACACACGCTCACAAGAAATACACACACTGCCCCAATATACACACCTTAACTACTCAAAAGACTTGCTATTTTAAACTTTAATACCTGCAAGCACATTTTCTCACAAACATACACAAACACACTGCCTCATTCCAGCACACATATTTTTACTGAGTCTCCAGGGCTGATTATACATGCGCACATACACATACACACACGCGGCAGCCGACTGGCCAGTCAGCCTTAGTTGTTTTTGGACTCAAGAGTCTAGTTAGTAAAGGCTAGTATCAATCATTTAGCCGGTGGAGAGCAGCACAGTCGATGGGGTCGTGTATGGGTGAAGAACCCGGCCCAGCCCCAGAATCCCTCACTCCGAGGGGGTGGAGGAGCCGGGATAGTGGGGGCTAAGGTTCAGAGATTGAATGATGTCTTAAATAGGACGTAAGGAGGCAATCTGAGCTAGGCTGCATGAAAGAGCTGCAAATAAATATGCAGGGAAAAACCAGCCCTGCTTATTAAACAGCTTTATTAAGTACTCAATTTTCACTGTCCGAAGAATGCATGCTGAGCTTTATTATTTCTGAAAAACACCCTCCAGCTTCACATTGGATTATATCACTCTGCATGATTTCTAGTTCAGCAGTTTTTGTTTATCTCTAATCAACAGAAGGTGAGGAGCATGGCAGGAAATGCTAATTTATTAAATCATTAATTTTCAGTGATTTCTTACACTAATTGAGATTCACTAAGGAGCTGGAGCCAATCCCAGCATGCATCAGGCAGCAGAAATGGAAACACCCTTGAGAAGTTAGCAGATACTCATACTGTAGATATGAGTTATTTAGAGGCTCTAGTTAATGTAACCTGCATGTTTTTGGTTTGCTGGATGACACTGGAGTGCATAAAGGAAACCAAACTCCTGCAGAATCCAGACTCCAGTAAAATGGAAGGCTGCACATATTAAAAGCTCCATTAAAAGATAGGCTTCATTGGTAATGATTCAACCAAGACTGGTCTCCCTCAGGCAAAATCTTTAGCTTAAGGGCGACCACTAGCTGCAAAGCTAACACACAGTATTATTTCATTAGGGAAAATGTCAGTTGACTGATCTAATTATGACCCCTGATTGACATGTGGGAATTCTCAAATTGGTATGGAAAGGCAAGGAAAGCATATCTTTTTAGTTGGCTGCAGGGATTCAATGAACCGAAGGAGCGGCTTTTTTATACAGTTTAACACATACAGATACTGTAAGAATCATTTATATTCATTTAAAGATAAATGCAGACTAATTTACAGCTGTTACTGCTTTCATCACATTAAGCATAGATTTTTATGTTGATTGAAATTAATAAACTGGCTGGGAAGTGTTTCATTATATTAAATTTGTGTACATTTTGAGCATGATTCTGTTGTTACTTGTGTTTGTATTTACATTCGTCTGTGCAACAAAATCATCAGGTCGCCAGCAGAATTGACATTGATGCCAAAAACAAACTTGGTTTTGGGACTTGTGTTCTCAGCGCAAAGTGTAAGACCTACAAATTACCAACAACTGACTTTGCCTCATTTGAATGAACCTCCCACCTGTTTGCTTCCCTCCTCCCACCTGGGCACCTTGTGCTCTGTGCTTTGCACCAAAACACCAAACATTCAGGCAAAGCAAATTTCGAGGTCAGGAAAATACCAAACTGTCTGCAGCACTGCTTGCACTGGTCGTTGTCATGGAAATAGGTTTATTAGTAGCAGTAGGAGTAAACAAAAGTTATAAACGTTTTAGTGTTTTCATTGTGCTTCAATATCTTTGTATTTTATGCAAATTCAGTTTCTTATTTTATTTTAATAAATGTTTTATCTTCATTTATCTGTGTCCCATGCTCTATTCAATCACCTTTTTCTTCTTCTTCTTCTTCTTCTTTATTTGTGTTTTTTGTTTTATGATTAGTATTAGCATTGGAATTTCTATTAGTATTGTTGTAGTAGTTGTAATACATTTTTTATGTGAAATACAAGCCCATATTATCTTATGGATATATCACACAAACACACATATCCCTTGTTAACAACAACCAGACATGAAAGAACTCTTACGTGCAGACGAGCTGGGCTGGTTCATACTGTATTTCTCTATTCATGATCTTATCACTAAATGTTGTAGCACATTCCCCTGTCATGGGCGCTATTTGAATTCCTTTTCCCCAACCTGCTGAAAACGGAGGATTAAGACTCTGTGTATCGTGTGTTCATGTCCACGTTTGTATGTGTGTATATGTGTATGCTGGCTTGCATGTGTTGTAGCCCACATGTGAGCAGTGATAGGAATCTTATTGCTGTCAACGGTCCAAAGGCCAACGCTGAACAGAGAAAATCCCAGAGCCTGAGCTCTCTGTCGCCTTCAATCTATACTTCTTTTTCTCACCGTTGGGCTCAAACCAGAAGAGGATGGATGGCTGTCATGTCACAAGGGGCCTTTTCTTTCTTTCTTTCTTTCATTCCCTCTTTACTTTTGTGTTCCAACTTTTTTAAATAAAATATGTTCGAAAAGGGATTTGGGGGCAGCTGCAAAGAGTTTAAATTGAATCACCTGTTTGTCTACCAATTTCTTCTTTCATCTACAAGTTTTTTTGGTTTCTCTTTTCCACTTTTCTCCTGCTGTCTTTCTATATACACATAGTTGTCTGTCCATCTCAGTCCATCAGGCAGTTATCAAGGGGATTTTGAACATGTCTTTCACTGTGATAACCAGGTTTCTGCTTGAGCTGATAGCCTGCTGGACCTTCATCAGGCCGCTGTCCAGACACAGAGGGGGAGGAGGAAGAGGAAGGTGGGGGTTTACTTGATTAACCTTTATCTTGTTGGCAAAAAATGCCTAAATGGCAGAGATGGAAGCCAAATCCAAATCACCCACTTGCATATGTACTTTCCCTCCTTAACCTTCCAGCATGTGAACAGAGGAGTCCAAGACAAGAGACCTGGTGGCTTGGGAAAGTGGTTTGCTCTAGAGATTAGCCTGTTTGTGTATGTGTGTGCGGATTTGGCTGTGATGTGCATGTGTGTGTTCAGTAGGTTCAAAGGTTAGCCTATCAGGTGGGGCCAGCAGTGTGGCCAGTGAATTCGGATAAGGAGCAACTGAGTGGTCAAGTAGGCAACCTCCCTCCGCCTTCATTTGGTAACAGGCCACCCGCCGGCACCCTTTGACCCAGATGTGAGATTAGTCTGGTGGGGCTGATAAAGCTCCACGTTCTCCCAACAGACCAACAATCACTGAGGATTATGCTCCTGGAGAGAGACGGTTTCCCACACAAAGCAGGTGGGGGGAGCTGCAAAGGCCACTGACTTAAAGGCTCTTCTTGTTCTTGGTTTGGTGACTGTAGCCGTGAGCAAAAACCTACCAATTTAGGTTAGCTGCAGTCGTCACTGTCACAAACAATACATTTTGCTTTCCCAGAAAAGCAGCTGCAGTATGCTTTGACTGGTTGTGTGTTCAACCAGCACATAGTTTGGCTTTGCCGCAAATGTATCTTTCAGCTTTGTCCTCCTAACCTTTAGACAGATGTTCAGGGCCATGACATACTTGAAAATAGTCATGTTTTATGGAGTGCTGAATAGTGAGTTCATAAACAGAAACCTCTCTGCAACTGTATTCAGATCTCCCCCAGAATCCCTTTATCATCCTTCTATGTCCAACTGCCAGTTTGGACTTCTAGTCATTACAGAACAAGACTGAGAGTTTATAACTAGTAGCAGCTCTGTCTTTTGATGAATATAGCAATAACCAAAATATTGGGCAAATTAACATTTTGACCTGATGATGGTGCTAGATGAAGGGCCAGAGGTTTTTAATTCATCCTCTGGGGACTGTACCAAATTTTGTGGCAATCCATTAAACTGACAAAAAGTTCAACCTTTCCAGCACCTGAAGAAAAGTCAAGGAATCACCAAAGCCAGTAGGATACCCATGAATATCTGTACTAAATCTCATGGCAATCTAAAAGTTGTTTCAGTCTGTACAAAAGTGGTGGACAAGCCATCATGAGACTTACATTGGCATCCAAAGAGCCATGGCACTTGCAATAATGTAGCAAGACAAGAAATTGAGAAGATTCGGGACCTGAAGTTGCCCTTGTAAAAAAAAGCAGAAATCTCATCTGATTTCTCAGAAAAATCCTCACTGATGGTTCTCATATAAACATCTGTTAGGTATGTACTTTTATTATTTTCAAGCATCCTTAAATGAATGTTCTCAGAGATGTGCTGCCAATTACTTGTAAAATTCTTGACTCAATGCTCAGCTTTGTCTCTCAACTTCTCACCTTTTTCTCTCTTTTTTGTCGCCCTGACTCAGAGCTCTGTTTTCTCGCGTTTGTTTTGTTCTCCAATTTTCACTCGTCTCCCGTTCATTTCCATTACTCACAGGAGACTCTGGGGGGGGAAAGTTGCCTTTAGGCCGGGTTGCAACCAAGAGAGGGTGCTTGCTTCTCCCGTAAGTGCTTTTTCATGTTGTCTGTGTTTGTCTGCGATAGTTTCTGCCTGTGGTGTTTGCTGAACCAAAGCTCTGTTTGACGGTTACACAGACAGCGTTTGACTGTGAACTGAGAGATTTCAAACTGTTAAATTAATTCTGTTGTGCCAGAATTTGCTGCTGTTTTGTCCCAACACAGGTATTTTTTTAGTATCGCTGCAAATGTGTTGTCCATCAAAAGTCCTAAGAAGTAATACCTCGCAGACCAGACACAAGGTCAACTCTATGCTGGAAGCCTCTTGATCAATATGCTCAGACGTACGAGAGGCTCTGCCGAGCTATTTTCCCACTGAAGCTTTCAGCTCTCGTTGTTTTCTTTCCACAGCTTTTCTCTCAGATATTTCCCCGTACATCATAACAGCACTCAGTCTTCCTCTTAAATTGTCCTTCACCACAGCAAAAATGCCAACCATTCACCTGGAGAGTTAAGAAGAGAAACCTCTAGACACTAGAATCGGTTGAAGCCGCTGGGGATTAAGATTGAAGTGTTTGGATTATAGATTATAATATTGTGTGGATATAAGGACATACTTAAGAATGACAACACAAAGGACAGAGTAATCATAATGTCAGTGTGAAGGGTGGCACCCCATTGTGGTTGGCTTAGAGGACGGGCCAGGAGGAGTTTTATCTTTTGAATCAGGAAATTGAATTATGAAAAAGTGACCCAATGAAAAGGGCTGCAGTGACAGTGTTGAGCTGCCAGGGTTACGGTTTGAAGGGCTGGCCCTTCACCTAAAGGTTTCTTTATTAGATTGGTTGACAAAACCATTGAGGCTTCTAGTGGTGTGTGTGTGTGTGTGTGTGTGTGTATAAAAGAGGATCTGAAGTGGTAGGATTGTTAATTTTAGCCCCTTTATGTACAAGTGTGAGATTGTTCACTGAATTGAGGCTAGATCGAGATATCGCAGTTGAGATCAATTATAAGGGGATCTTCAGGAGCCCAAAAATTCCAAAGTTAGTTCATTTCTGTGAATAATGTGCAGACAACAACCCTGTTGCCAGGCAAGAGTGTCAATATTGGATGAGTTTGCAAAACCCTTGATTAAATTCAGTGCCAGTCTTCAAATGTATGCTTTCTAGTTGCATGTGGCAATAATGGAATTGTTAAGGCTAGGGAAAGATTGTGGCTATTGCAAATGGTTGAGTTGTGGTTAGTCCTTGAGTGTGCAGACACCGAGATACTTCAGCATTGACCCTGAATGTTGGCACTGAAAGTAAAGCGTCAGCTGTGGAATTGCCCAATAAGAATTTTCGTAATTCCTACCAGGCTGGCATAAGCCACATAACAGATAATTTGGAATTCATTGTAGATCTCAAGCTTAACATCAATGGTAGATAAACTCAGCAATTATCCAAATACCGGATGGTCTTTTTTCCACCATCTGTGCTGTATTTCTACCCGTAAAAAGGATCATGGACCGGAATACCAGGGAGACCATTTTCTTGGGCTGTCTCCCTGAGCGGTCAAGGTAAAAAGAGAGGCTTTACTTACAGAGGTGTTGGATTGAGTTGATATTGTTAAGAGAGAGGCAAAATTCCAGCCAAATAATGGCCACTACCTGACATATCAACATGACTCGGCTTACTATTGTTAGCCGTGTCTAGTTGACTTTTCTTTTTCATGTGACCTGCACTCCCAACCTTCCCGTTTGGGTTTGTTTTTCTCACTTTGTTTTTTTCTGTCCTCATTTTTGCTTGTCAGGGCTTTTCTTTGTCTTGATCCCACCTGTCTGCTTCTTTCAGCAACACATTCTTGTCTTCTTATTAGCCAGACTAGCAGTGTGGAATTTGGTACAGCCATTTGCGGTCCCCAGATGATAAATCCTAACGACTTTGGTGATCCCCTGACTTTTCTTTTAGCATCACCATAAGGGTGACATTTGTGCTTCAGAGTGAAATATCTTCTTTATCTTTTGGATGGATTGCTGTGAAATTTGCTCCAAGGTCCCTTGCGGATAAATTATAATGACTTTGGAGATTCTCTGAAGAAAATTTTGAACAGACAAGATTTTTATTTTGTTAAACTACTGTTTCTAAAGTAAAAAATGAACTTGCATGCTTTAAAAGAATGCTTTGTACAAGTATTATTATTTTCTTTTTTGAACATCAAATACCATGCCAAGCTGTCAAAAATCTAAAAAACAAACGTTTTGGGCAAATGTATCAGATTCAGCCTCGCTAATCTTCTTTTGTCTTTCCCTTTTCACTTGCCAACAATCTGTGAAGGAGCCACACTTTCCCTTCGAGGCTGATATGCATCTCCCACTGCAAACTTCAGAGCTTTAATGCATGCACGCCTTGTGCTGGTGATTTCTCAGGAAATGTGTAAAACGCCATTTGGCTCAACGTTTGCCTGAGCTCCGTTTCTAAAACTGTCCCCCCCCCTACCCCCACCTCCCGGGCCCTTATCAAAGACTCAGGACAATCAGCGGTTTATCGCAGCTGGAAATGAGTGCAGGAAGCAGATGTTGTTCTGATTAAACACACACACATCTACACACACACGCACCAAGCCAAGTGAGTGGTGCTCGCTGCTGCTTCAAGGCCTGACAGTAGTTGAGGGCCAAGTCTTGGAGTCCAGAGTCATGAGATCTGCGGAGCATGTGCTGCAGAGGGGACAAACTGCCAACTGACTGGCCATTTTTTTTATTTGTGTTACATAGAGCGACAGTGGAAAATAGAAAGCAAAAATGAGGTCAAGGAACTGCTTGATGTGCTACCTTGGCATCTTCCTTCTGTTATGTAACCCCTCCATTATATGCAATCACATAACGCAGTAATCAATGCATGATAGTTAGGCAATCAGCTCTCCTCTACAGACATAATGACTGCAATAACTGATGAAAACGCTGATGGCCTTTGCATCAGACACTCCAGTGTATGTGTGCGTATGAATGAAAGGCACGGAGATCATCATATGGTTTCTACTTTATTAAGAATGCACTTTGGCACCCCTTTATTTTCTTCACTTTAGGCTATTATTTTACAAACTAGATATAAAAGGACATAAATAAATGACATAAGTTACATGTACCTAGAGCTCCTTGACAAAAACCAAAAAAACACAAGGTCAAAACAACCCAAAAAACATGATCATGTCAAAAAAAGTACAAAAAAAGATTGAGAGAATGTTAGATCTACATGGCTAGATCATATGGCATCGGAAGGCATACAATGACAAACATTAAGTCTTGCGTTTTGTAAATTATTTTTTCTTTTTTTCAAATCGTCCAACATTTAAGTAAAGGAAAAAGTATTTTACAGTACATTCTGGTTTCCTTCTCCTTTCCAACATGTCTTGCATATTTCCAAACAGGTCCTTTTTCGATAGATAAAAACCAAAAAAGCAACGCATTGCCAAAAAAAGGAAAGAGCAGTAGAACTGTATTAAGGACGGAGGTGTTTTTGTATCATATGAAGCGTCACTTATGAGTTCAAAAACATTCACATAAGTATAGTTTAAAGAGATAAAGGAACAAAGGGAATATAATCCATTGGGTTAAACCTGTAGCTGTATGATGTGCTCTGAAAAAAAAAAAAAAAAACGTTTTCCCTTCTTATCACCGTTTCCTTTCTTCTCTGATCCTTTGTTGTGTACAGGTGCGCCATTCTAAACTGCCTCCATTTCCACATGCAGAGAGATGGTTGTGACATTTCCTCCTTGACTTATCATGAGCTCAGAGAGTCCAGACTCTCATGTGTGTCCGGTGTATTTCTACGCACAGGAGGCTTTTCGTCACACTTGTCTGTGTCTCTGTGCGTCCATTTGCAAGCCGCTGTTACTGCCAAAGCAGGAATGGGTCGCATTCCAAAAAGCTGTTTAATAAATGCTGTTCGCACGACGGCTGCAACACACCTTACATCGATTTTTAGATGACACATAAGCAAAAAAAAAGTTCAGGTTTTTCTTTTTTATGTCAAAAACAATACATCTCTGTTATCTCCTCTTCCTCCACAGTGGCATGAAAACAGACACAATTACTGATAGTACTTCAAAGACGTTGTCACTCATACAGCTAGACACACACGCACAGTCACACACACTCGTGCACACGTCATCACATTTGCACTCTCAGATCAAATGTTTGTTACTTTACATGCAAACAGAACAAAACAATAAAAAACAATAAAAAACAAAAAATAAATTCACAAAATAAAATGAAACTTTCAAATCAAAAGTACATTATCCGCTGGAGCAGGGCTTCTCGATTATATTACATTCTTCTTATTGTCTCTGTTTTTATGCTGTTAAATCATTCATAGTAATTCCAGTACATTGCTCCGTGGCCACAAGCACGTGGTGGCTAGTTTGTCAAGTTGACGTGTTGTGATGGTGATCATCTCAGACGCTTGGGGGATGGATTTGTCACCTCAGTGTCAGAGGAGACTCCAAGGAGAGGAGAGGAGAGCAGGAGGAGGAAGACAAATAGGAAGAGGAGGAAAAATTCAGGTCGTGGTGAGCAAGGCCGGGATCCTGCCTATGACGGACGGCAGCAGCTGGGGGAGAGAGAAAAGGGGGGAGGATAAGAGAGGCTGCATCAGTCATGGTGGTTTTCAACATAAACAATTTCTGCTTGGCATCCAGTCCTGACCAACAATGCTGCTCTCCAGCTCCAGCCCCACGGAACATTCTACTCATCTGCTAAACAAAATCGAATGCCAAAGCCAGAGCATCCAGAGACTGCGAGCAGCCGCCCTACAGGGAGGAAATATGGATTTCGTGGCAACGATGTATTAACGTGTGTGCACCACATGCTGTTGTGTGTACACAATACATGAAACATGCCCTTGACTTGTTGGCACACATCAAAAGCACACCAATAGACATTTAACTAGCTTGTGCATTAGATGAATACTCGATGTACAGACTCAACAGCCCGTGCAGCTGCACCATGCTTTTTAGTAATGCCAACTGAAATAAATCCTCTGTAAAGTCTTCAACATTCCTCCGGCAGGAATACTGATTAATTATAGCGTATTCACTTTCAATATTTATTATATGTATTGTTGTATTGAATTACATGAAGTAAATGCTTTTAAAATGAAAAATGTACTGCTTTATACTGCTTTTATACTGTTTTTTTGTTATACTGTTCCCTGTTTTTACATGTTTGATTAGATAAAGCAATCAATGTGAAAAACATAACCATGACTCTGCACTATTATAATCTTTCACTAATATATACATATATACAGACATTTTATATTTAAAAAAATGAATGGAGATTAATAAGGTTAATAAGGATAATTGTTTTTCAACAGCATCACAAATTTCAGCCTCTAAAATGACCACAATTACATTTGAGCCTCTTGAAGAAGGTAAGATTTATTGCAGGACTTTTGCATTTTAGACTGCATGTGTTTTAGCTAGTTTTACAGTACCTAATAAACAGGTGACTAATTGTTTGAAATAAATCAAGCTGTCACATGAATTAAACTAATTACGTAAGTGGGTGAGATCAGTCTGTAACTTGCTGAGTAATCTAAATATATGCTTTATTAACCTTTGGGCTTGTGTTCATTTGTATGCGTAAATTATGACCTTCTACTTAGAAAATCACAAATTGGAAATCTGACCAAGGATTACCCAAAATGAGAGAACAATATCTAGTATCTGATACGTTTAAATGAATCAAAATGAGAGCGTGATTTCTATCTAAGACCTTCCTGGTCAACATATCGGTGTGGAGGCTCGAGACAAAGTGCCGCCCAAAAGCACCTTCACCCCTTTCTCTGAAAGTGTATCCGAGCTGTGGTGGGCTCTGTTGGGCTGACTGGGAGACAGCGGCTGATTCATTTTTCTCATTAACATGCCAGTGGCATCAGGCCCACAGACTGATCACAGACCAGTGGCTATTGATCTGCTCTGGATGCCTGAGGTGGCCCGACCGGCTTGTTAATTAACACAGTTTCTGGAGCTGAGGGGCCAGTGATGAGAGAGGTGGGGGGGTGGTGGGGGTCTAATGAATCTTTTAGGCTCTCTGTGGCTAAACATAGTTGATATTGGAAGCATACTGCAATAATAAAGGGTGGTTTAATCCAATATATGCATTTGTTTTATGCTTATAGGGCTCTTTTGTGCTGAGTCAGAGTAAGAAAAAAAACCAAAAGATACTATTGATCCTCACCTTGATGACGGTTTGAGTAACCCTGTGTATTTTCCTGGCGATGATGATGCTGACGATTCTGATTCATTCTGCATCCATATTGACTTTGTTGAATCCTTTTGTCCAAATAAATCCTGCCAATAAAATCCTTCATTCTTGTATCTAATTCATAAAGCCAATTCAACTGGTCCAAACAGCTGTCCATCAAAAGTGGTGAGGAAGAGTTGGTGGGTCCTGCAGTAGCGAGGGAGCTGGGGCTTTGATTCAAATGGGGAGATGAATGGAATAATCCAAATAGTGTGTTTATCTGAGGTGCAGGAGGGCATTTTTTGGGGAGTGGAAAGGCTCCTCTGGAAGATCAAAGACATTCTCAGCAATGTCCTGAGGGCAACAAAATACAGCGTTCTGGGAGAAAAACAAGGCCAAAGCAGAGCAAAAAACACAAAAAGCAGAGCAAAATAAGCCTTCCCTGCACTGCCATCTCCCCTCGGAATCCGACCCTCTACCTCTCAGAGATTCACTGTTTATATATGACGGTCAGGATCCTCCATTTTGTCTGTGAGATATCAAACAGATCCAGCTGAGAGAGAACAATGGTGGCCGGGGAAGCCTGCGAGTCCCACAGAAACAATTCATGTACAATAAACACAGTCACAGAAAAACAAAAAAAAAAATCTGCTCCACGGATTATTCCAGAAAGAATGCTCCAGAAACAACACTCTTCCCAAGAGGAGGAAGAAAGGTACGATTCCCCCCTCCCTCACTTTTCCTTCCAGACCATTAAAGGCACTCCAGATTGGCCTCTCGGAAGCACATTTCCAACCGTCCCTCCATCTCTCTGTAAATGCTATCCGTGAAGCGTCCCATTTTTCAAAACAACTAAAAAAGGGCAAGGTAAAGGTCTGATTTTTAAAAAAGTGCCATTTTCACCACTTTTTTTCTTCATCAACATCTTCTTTTCTTTTAGATCCAATTTAAAGTGCATGGATGAGGTAAACTATTTCTTCATAGTTTATTTGTCTCTTTTTTTATATTTAATCTTTTTTGTTATTTTTTTTTTAATAAGAAATGAAGTCGCTTTGCTTCCTTTTCCATTTTCTTTGTTTAAATCTCTCAGACGGGAACCATTCTGCCTTGCATCTGTTGCATTTGGGACAGCATTCCCTGGACGCTGGTCAGGATCTTGTTCTGGTGGGCTGCCGAGGAGATGCCTATGCGAGTCATGTCCCTGAAACGGACGGGGAAAAGAGGCCTTTTAGGACTGGGGACAACAATAACAAACACCCGTAGGCCTGATCCACATGATGAATTTTACAGCCTTCCAGTGGAAACCGGCCTGACAGTTTAACTGCTGAATAAGGAATTCCACTTGCCAAGACAGCAATCCTAATCCTGTAATCTTAATTGTTGAAAACATTACTGACAATTGACAGAGACTGAGAAACATCTAACACATGTCACATACTGATTTTGCTCTAATATATAAAGGATTCGTTTGACATTTTGGGAGAAACACTTATTTTCTTTCTTGATGAGAGTTAGATGAGAAGATTGAGACCATATCATATCTGTAGGTTATATGTGAAGTTGGAGCCAGCAGGCGGATAGATTAACGTGGCTAAAGAGAAACAGCTAGCTACATGCTGGAACTACATATGACACTTAACTCTCTGTAAAGCACTCCATGCTCAGCTGTAAAGATTTGAGGTGTTCCTTGGCTGATTATCTAACGTTGTACTTAGCCAGTCTAGATGTTTCTCCATTTCCATCTTAAATGTTAAGCTAAGCTTTATATTAGCATACAGATATAGTGCTATCAATAATCTTATCTTAATCTTGGCAAGAAAGCGATTAAGTGTATTTCCCCAAATCTTGAACAATTCTTTAAATAAGTTTAACTTTGTTTTATCTTATTTTATATTATTTAATTTCTTGTTTCCATCACAACTCAAGAACTAACCAAAACTATTTTCTAATACGTAAGTAAGTAAAATGTTCTTGTAATCTGTCCTTCACTGCTGAAATAACTACTGAGTCTTATTCTTATCATTTTATTCTTCGTCAAATAAGTAAACAAGTCTGCCCATAAATTCTGAAATACATTTACTTTGGAGATTGGAATTATATATTATATAGCCAGTTTTCCACAAAACTGCCTAATTCTTTCTTTTACTGACACTTCTATAAAAGAAATGTACCTCACTTGCTAAAGAAAAAAGTTTTTTTGCTGTTTTGACTAGCTTGAACCTTCACCTCTTTCCTTCTTTACATTTCTCTATTTACTTCTTCCCTTCCTCTCTTCCTCCCCTCTCCATACTCACTCTTGTGTCATGTGGACCACAGCCTCAGGAGTGGTGTAGCCGGCGGCGGTGAAGTTGTCGTTGTATCTCTCCATGCCGATGGCCTGCAGCCAGTCCTCCACTGTGCCCACAGCCGAGGACGCCTCAGGGCTCCCTGGCTCCAGCAGGGTGGTGTTAGGCCTAGTGGGTGGAGGAGAGAAAAGTGGAGAATGAACTTAAGTTTGTCAGTTTCTACAGACTGTATTTACAGTCAGTGTTTGATGCTCCTGTGCTTCCGTCCAGCACATCAACTTTAACCCACATCAATGATGTGAGCAACTGTCTGTGCAAATAGACAATAAGTTACATTCTGTCTGCTTTTGACTTTGAAAGGCAATGATCCACTTTCTTGAACAGTCTGGAAGAAACTGCTGTTAATTTCAGAAGGGCAAGACATACACCTAGAGCGATGACAAAGAGCTACCCACAAGCTGTAAAATTCACCACTACATTCCTCGCTAGTCTTTCCTCCTTGATGTACTCAGCATGTCTTTTTGGTTCAACTCAACTTTGGTTTTGTGTGCGCTGTTTTGTGGGTCCTACCAGAAACCCAGCCAATTCAAACACGGTTCCTCCTGGGTGTGACCGACACAGTTAGTTACTCCTTATTCTACAGCAAACACACAACCCGGGCACACTTCAGTGAATTTTATCACATGGTGGAGTTCCTCCTCACATTCAAATATTCATCAGCAGAATTGTTTCCCTCTTTTATCACTTCTTAATTCCCTTTTTTTCCCCTATCCTTCCTTTCTGTTGAGCGTTGCAGCAGTGCTGTCGGCCTTGAAACATTTACATGGGGCCGGTGAGTCTGAGTCGGTGGCGGTCTCGTCCCGCTCTGATGACTCTTACACACGCTATCTCTATTTTTTTGTTCTCTCTTTTTAAAAAAAACGAAGTTGTGTTGAACTGTGAGAACAGGATGTCAGACTCTTTAATAAGTCATCTCTACTCAGTAGGTGGAAAAGACTATGCACAGGGATCCCTTTTCTCACACACACTCTACTTTCCCCTTCCCTCTTATAAATGTAAAGGCTGCATTTATAGGATTCAGTTCTGCTAATTACTCCACAAGGACTCCACTCTTGCTCTTACACCCATTAAGTGAGTGTGCATGTGCGCGTGCATGCAACCCGCTTGCATGCGCTCACACACTCGTTAAACTCAAACAGACTCGCACTGGCCGGCGTCGAGTCTGTAAACACACGTAGGTCATTCTTAACACATTTAGCCGCTCAAGAGTAATGGTGGCAGAGCTGTAGGGTCATGTTTGTTTTTAACTCGGTGTTACATCGTAATTCCCCCCCCCCCCTTAGAGTGGCTACATTCCTGAGTGTACAGCACCATTAAAGCTAGTTTGTGGAGAAATCCATTATGCAGGGTGTTTGTGCTGAAACAAGCCTCACGTTGCTGGTAGATAATGTTTAATGGTGAATGTAAACACTAGCGAGAGAATAGGAGAGTTTGTGTGTGAGAGTGTGACTGTGTTGGTGCGAGAGGAAGGATAATGCATGTGTAATGCATTGTGCAGTAAATGGGCTGCATCTGTGAGTTTATGCACATTAGCTTTTTAACACAATATATCTGCAGGTTTCCACTATTTTTCTAGGCAGTTGGAACATTGAGAAATTGGAGACATACAGCTAAATTCTACAATTTGGAAGTGTGTTTCTTAGCTGAGGTTTCAGTAGTACAGTACAGTACTTAAAATCACACTAATAAATGCTAAGAATATGTGAAATATACTTTAAAAGGAGTAGTACCAGAACTCTCTGAGAATTCCTTACTTATTTCACAGACTTTGTAAACTTGGTATCTAGCCATGCTGGTCCCAGTTCTTATGTAAAAAGCAATTTCAATAAAAGCTGTTCATAATGGGTTCTGTGGAATAACTAAGGCATGGACTGGGACTGGAACTGGCACTGGCATGAAGCAACTAGAAACCAAAACGTTTTTGCATGGCTAGATGCTAAGAGGTGAGTGAGAAAGTTAGTTTTTTTTTCTGTGATTTGTGTGAACTGACCCTTGAACACCATATCTATTTTGCGTCTGTCTGTGTCCTGCCCTCCTGCCCCACCTGATAGTGGTCTCTCCCCCGGTCCTCTTCAGGGTGTTGGGGTTGCGGATCAGCTTGTCCAGCATGTTGACGATCTGTCCAAACTTTGGCCGGTCAGCCCTCTCTCTCTGCCAACAGTCCAGCATGAGCTGGTGGAGCGCTACGGGGCAGTCCATGGGTGGGGGCAGCCGATAGCCCTCATCAATGGCCTTGATCACCTAGACAGTAGATCAATGACGCTGTAAGTCACTTTGTCTCTGAGTTTTTTGTCTGGAAATAAAAACTGTAGGCAGTTTGATTACAGCTGTCGTTCTCCCCTCTCCTAATTTTATACCCATAGCTTCATTTTTAATCACCTTACTTGAGGCACCTACGCAAGACATTTGGTTATGCATTAATTAAATTCTTTATCATCATTAGTGGCACTAGAAAAATGTGAATTCAATGTGTAATGAGAAAAGGGAATATAATGTTGGTGTTTTATCACCCTTGCAGGTAATTTGATTATATAACTAAGTTAAAATGATGAAGTATCTTTTAAAAATATTTGACAGTACACATACAACTGGGAATTGATGTTTGAGTGCTAATATTCTACTCTAATTCAAGCTGTATATTATTCATGATTGTCTGCTTATAATTAGATTTTTCCAGACTTACATCTTGGTTGCTCATGTCCCAGTATGGTCGCTCGCCGTATGACATCACCTCCCACATGACGATGCCGTAGCTCCACACGTCGCTGGCCGAGGTGAACTTCCTATAAGCAATGGCCTCTGGGGCCGTCCAGCGGATGGGGATCTTCCCACCCTGTAATTGAAAGATGGACTGATTAATGAAAGCTGACAAAGCCGACAAGTAAGGTGACACACAGACTCGGTCAGACACATGCTTGCCCACACACACACACACACACACACACACACACACTCACACACTCACCCTGGTGGTGTATGCAGCCTCGGGGTCGTCCTCCAGCACTCGAGACATGCCAAAGTCAGACACCTTGCACACCAGGTTGCTGTTGACCAGTATGTTGCGAGCCGCCAGGTCGCGGTGAACGTAGCTCATGTCTGACAGGTACTTCATGCCAGATGCAATTCCGCGCAAGATGCCGACCAGCTGGATCACTGTGAAGCGCCCGTCGTTCTTCTGCAGAAAAAAAGAAAAGCGTTAAAAATACTTTTTCATATCACCTTACTGGCATCGTAAATGCTTTGGAACATTTAAATATTTCACCTTTCTTTGAGTAGTGGTATTAATGATATTTCTGTTAAGATGACTACAATCTGACTACTGTCTCTGTTAATAAATGATTATACTATGATGTAGCTGTAAGAAAATATAGGGACATTTGTAAACTTATAACTAATATATATGTTTAGTTTCATAGATGTTCATTAATGTATATGTCAATAATTATTACTCTTGTATAGAAGGTTAAGCAACACAGTAGAACATAGCTGTATGAATACACACATAAACAAATCCTTATAGTGTGCTATAAAGGATTATTCACCATGGTTATGGATGCATCATAAATGGAGTTATGGTTTTTGACAAAAACATGATGCAAACGTGCAAGAAGTTGTTATTTATGCAACATCATTTCTGGCTCTAACACTATGTATATTCACTGGATAAGTTCGCTAAGTGTTGTCTGAAACCCAAAGTGTAGTGAACCCTGAAAACACAGAGGTGAAACCTGCGCCAACCTCCTTGTCGGAAAAACAGTAAGTCGATCAAGGAGAGGGGATAAAGATTAGGGAGGCTGCAAACGAACGCTTGTAATTTCAGGGGATGACATTACAGAGATAAGATGGGATCAGCACGCTACAGTTGTATCGCACACTCACACACATGCACACATGTGTGCAGACAGAAATGCATGACTGACCCTCAGGAATGCATCCAGCGATCCGTTTTCCATGTACTCTGTGATAATCATCACTGGCTTACCTAGAGAGAGAGAGAAAGAAAGAGACATAGAGTGAGAGAATGAAAGGCAGATGATTATAGAGGTAAACGATGCACATCGCAGCCTGACACAGCGGGGGGGTTCTTGAGGGAATGTGTGTATGTGTGTGTGTGTTAGGCCATCCATCTCTGTCCCGTAGTGATTTAATTAGCTCAGTGTTACGGTTGCCTTGACGTTCCCCTTGTTTCCCTACACATGCAAAGGCATCTACACTGAAACAAAATACCACTTCACACACACACACACACACACACACACACACACACATACACCATCTTGTGTTTATGCAAATATGAACTGACATTGGACGCATTATCCAAAGTCTCATCACAGTCACCCACCCAGAATCCCTCTGACTTGCTATGTATGTCACTCACTGTCCCTTTGCCCTCTTTCTCCTCTGCCAACTTTCAACGCATCTGTCACTCTCCTGCTAGCTCCTCCCTATTGCTGTCTTTTTTTCCTCCCTCTCTCATGCTCTCTCTCACTCTCTTTTACCCCCCTTGATCCCTGCCACTCCTCTATGGCCTTTTTCACCCCATCCCTCTGTTTTCCTCTCGCCGTCTCTCTTTGGGGAGCGTCTGTGTCTTTATCTGAGCCGGGGCAGGCGGTGGGGAGGGTGGACATTCCCTGGTGGGTCTCTGTCTGTCTTTGTCCCTTCGGATGAGGGGGGATGGCGGGCATGAGGATAGGAGGAGAGAGAAAGAGAGAGAGGAAAAAAGGAAAGAAAGGGAGGGTGGCTTGTTTTTGTCCCAAAATGGAAGCAAGCTGGTGCCTAACCAGCCATGGCAACAACACATGCTGAAAAAGTGATGCCACAAATTCCTCCTAGAACAGCGCCATTCTTTGCGTTCGTTCCATTTCAAGTGGCACAGGTGGACTTTAAAGCTTATTGCACTGAAGGGAAGTGCTGACTTAAACTTAATGCCTTGAGGGGAGGTTGTATGAAATCTCTTGTGCGCTCCAGCAGAAGGACTAAAGCAGCAGAGAGCCAGTCGAGCGGCTGGCAGCTGAGGTCTCGAAGGTGAAGTTCCTCCACACCACAGCAGGCTTCTCGCCATGCCAAGAGGCCGTCAGTCACTGCCTTACCCGTCGCGTGATTGGCACTCCATTAATTACAGGGCGCTTCGGCGATGTCCCAAAAAGAGGAAGTGGAGTTAAAGTTGGGGGAGAGCGGAGGCCCTCTTTGTCAGCCATCTTTGTTCCCTTTGTTGCGCGCCTCCGCCCTGGGGCCAATGGTGATTGACAGGTCCCCAATCAAGTCTGAGGAGCGTCTGACCTGCGACCTTAAACTCTCGCCTTCCCAGCCCCGCCTTCTTCCTCACTTCCCATTTGCATGTTAATTCCTTGTTTACTGAATATGCCCTGCCGCCTTTGGCAATGAACTCTGGGCAAGGGCCCCGCCAGTGGGCCGATTATCACCTGCCAACAAAACAGGGGAAGGGGAACAACGCAACAGCGAGACAATATTGGGGGAACGTTGGGCGAACGCTCTCCCGAGGCCATGGTGTTTGCAGCGAACAAAGATCTGGGTTTTAAAACCAGATCTTATTATAATTAGCACGCTCTTACTTTATGTAAATCAGCTGTTAAACATATCACGTCTGATTTTGAGCTCTAATGGAGGCTAGATTTTAATTACACACTAGAAGGATAGAAACGTTAAGTATATACATGCTTCAAGATGGTGGACCACAGCCAGCAGTTCTCAGTGAGAGATTTTTGCACATTTATGTATTTTAGTGCCTATTTGGAGTTCCTCCATAATTAATAAGGCTTAATTGGCTCTGCTGGACATGCCAGCAAACTGAGGCCAGATTGAGAATTCCTTTTAACTTGATTGTAATTGAGAGGGGAGTGCAATTCAAATAATGGATTTTTAATAGATTCCACTGACACACTCAAGTGTGAAGGACTAATTTGCCCAAACCTTGTGTCAAGTTCTCAAAAGTAAGAGTGGAAGGAGGTGGAGTGGGAGTTATCGGATGATCTTCTTGCTTTGGCTCACTATCCTTTCATGTAGGCTCCTGTCACTGCTGCGTAGCTCATCTGCTTCTCCTTCATCTCTCTCCCTCTGTCTTGCTCCGCCTCTTTCTCTTTCAGCCCTCGGTTCAGCAGTTCTGCCACCCTCTGCTTTCTCTCTCTGTCGTTCCCGATGTTGTTCTCTGTCTTTCCTCTAATCCATCAGCTCCTAACCGCCTTCCTGTCTCTTTCTCTCCGCATCTCTATTTGCACCTTCCCTGTCTGCTACTTGTCTCCGATTTCTTTTCCTTCCTCCTGTCCATCTGTCCGCCTTTTCTCTGTCTTTCTCACTCCCTCCCTGTGAGGTCTGAGAGGTCATTCCCCGCGGTGAGAGGTGTGATAGGTGATAAGCAATTCTGCCGGTGCTGCTGTTCACTTTCAGCTCCGACTGGGCTAAGTGTGTATGTGTGCATCTATCTGTGTGTGTGTGTGTGTGTGTACAGCGCGTACAAGAGTGAGAGAGACGGTGTTATCTAGCACAGATAGGGCCAGGCTGTTGTGTCACGACACATTAAGGCACTTCATCCATCTAACCCGAGCCGAAGCCGGCCATCAGCTATGGTAACACTCACGTACACATGCATGTACAGACGCCAACATGCGCTGACAAGACTTTTGTACACACACACACACACACACACACACACACACACCTCTAGCCTAACAAACAGCACCAGGGGAAGGTGTAAAAGGTAGGGAGAAAGAGAGAGACGGAGAGGAGAGAGTGCCAAGGGCAAAGGGAGGGAGATTTGGCCGGTGTTTTGTGGCCATACAGCAGCAGATAGAGGAGGGATAGGGTATCACTCCCTAACCCCAAACACATTTACAGCTGACACCATGATTAATGAGCCTGGTGCCACGCTACAGGGCCTGTTCCTGGACCCATTAGACCCCCCTCCCATTTGCCCAGCTACCTCTATCTCCACCTCCCCCTCCCCACCAACGCTGGACCCCTTCCATCTGGACAAAGACCACCTGGGGATACCCCGGATGGGCCGTCTGCACAACACACACGTGCAAAAATACAAACACGTATATGTGCGAGTACAGGTAACCTAGAACACATGCAGCATGAATGGGCGTAGATCTTCAGATACTGTAGGTGTGCACACATTATAACACACAACGCCACACAAACACACACCTTTGAATAGTAAAGATTGGTTTGTCCCTACACTCACCCTTCTCCAAAGTCACCCAAAACCGCAGACGTAGTTTGTAATGATTTATTGTTATGTATTTATAAGGGAGAAAGGGGACAGTTGAAATGAATGTCCTTTCTGTGTTATAATATAATAGTCTGTGTGTGTAAATGGGTTTCTGTGTGTGTGTTTGTGTGTGAGTTGAGAATTATTGCAATTTCCTGTAGCAATTTCATACCTCCAAAATAGTTGAAGGTTTCCCAAATCACAAATGAATTATGCATCAAATGATGTTCTTTCAGTCATTTAGAAATGGAAAATCTTCATCCTACACCTTTCTGGGCATAAAAAGTAAACAAAATCACATGCTTGACATACATTTGGTAACCACGCCCTCTAGGTGAATGATGTTCGGGTGGTCAAACTGGCCCATGATGCTGGCTTCAGACAGGAAGTCCCTCCTCTGCTTGTCGGTATAGCCGGCCTTCAGAGTCTTGATGGCCACGCAGATCTCTCTCTTGCCCGGCATCTTCAGGCGGCCGCTGCAGACCTCACCAAACTCTCCTGAAAACACACGGTCAGGTTGAAAATGTGGAATTATGACACAAGCACTCTGACACTACAGTGCTCGACGAATCACATCAAGAAGGGAGTAGCTGATGGTGTGTGCCTATGTGTGTGTGCAGGTTAGAAGGGGTCCACTTTAAACATTGATCAGGGTCTCTAATCCCTCACTCCCCTCCTTCCCTCAGCCAGTAGAGCAGAGAGAGAGGGGAAATGGATATTGATTCTTTCTCTTTATTATTTTGTCATTGGATGACTTTTCTCTGGCCACAGGAATAGCACGGACTACATATTTAGCCTCCCCTGTTTTTTTTTTTCTTTACTCGTTGACCTCCCAGAGGCAGACCAAATGTTATTGTCAGAGAAAACTATGTTTTTTTTTTATTCTCAAGGACTGCACATGAGTGCATACACAGCCACACAAAAGCACTGAGAATGCTGGCAGCAGAATAATTGCATGAAACGAATACCAAATTTACATGCTTTACTGCAAAGGCTCATCACGTAACACTGCATTTATAATAACTGATGAAAACAATGGCTTAATGAACTGAAGTCACTGGATTTAAAATCAAAGCGTAGCTCCTCACCAATGCCAATAACTTTCTCAATCTTGATACAGGAGGCGTCGATCTCTTTGGCAAACTCACGGACGGCTTGGTTCGGGTCCTCGTAGGTAAAGGGGTCAACATATATCCTCACTCCTGAAGAAAGACGTTTGGAAAGAAAGGAAGGAAGGAAGCAAAAAAAGAAAGAAAGAAGGGAGTGAAAAGTGAAGGTTAATTCATTCCGGCAACTACACTCCATCTGTTCTTTATTTCCATCATGCTGCAGGCTATACCGCCTTCCTCTGTGGAACCTCTTCTCTTCCTCCTCCACCTCCTCCTGCTTCTTTCTTCTCTCCATACCTCACTTCATACTCTAACTCCATTGCTTTTCATGTCACTATGGCTGACTCCAATGAAGATGAAGCTCATTAACTTGAAATGTTTGTGGGAAGCAAATAACAAGGCTGATGACTTGATAATGAGGCGTTTGGAGCATGTTAAGATGCAAGTACATTAACTTCAAAATAGTTTGGTCCCCACCCCAATTCCATGGGCTTCATTTGTGGTTTAAACTGCATGCACATGAACACACCTGACAGCGCTAATGTTTTTCAATTATAGAGTGTGTAGGTGAAGCGTTAACTATGACTTACCTTGATGTAAGTGCTTCTCTTCATCAGAGTCCTGCTTGGCCTTGCTGTACTTACTCCTTCTGGGGGCAAAGATAGCAGGACGGTCAGACACAGTGACAGCACATGTAGAATTTTAGGTTTCAAATGTCTGGGTGGATATGTTACAATAAAAGCATCTGCATCTCATGTAAAAACAAAAAAATATAACTAATAATGGAACACAAGTGTCAATTCAGCAAACCCTAATTAAAACTTAAACCAAGACTCTAAACCCACTTATACATGAATTAAATTATGTGAAGTGGCGCCACAATCACTGATTACTGATGAGACATTGAAACTGTTGTTTGACATTAATTATTTATTAAAGGGAGCTCATTACAAAGACAGAAACAGCTTTTGAATGATAACCTAGTGTGATTTTCAGACATAGTCTGTGGCACTTTTTCTGTGTAATTGCTTTTACTTATGAGGGTGAAAGCTTTAAAAGTGTAGTTCATTTTGGGAAATATGCTTATTAGCTTTGTTTAAGTTCCTTAAGTTTTAGATATGAAGATTGTCTGTGTATTAAATATGAAGTTCCAACCAGGTTAGCATAGCATAAAGACTGAAAACGGGTAGATAGCTAGACTGGCTCTGTCCAAACATTTCAACTCATACTCATACATAAATTAGCTCCTCCTTGAACAGCTTCAACATTAAAAGACTGTTTACATGTTAATGCACTATGCAGGAATAATAATCCAAAGATGTAATCGACTACTCTTACTTTGAATACTTTAATAATAATAATTCAGTACTTTCATTTAAGTAAACTGAATGACTTATTGTATTATGTATTTTTACATTGTGGTATTACTACTTTTAAGTCCAACGTATCCTTCAGCACTGAAGGTTTCTGAAGGGCACTGAGCATATAGCAGCAAATCAATCCTAGAGAAGATGCACTTAAATCCCTCTGAGTCCCTCAAGCAGCCTGACACCTGTGCTTTTATTGACGTGCTGGGTCAGTGGTGGAAATGACCAGATGTGCGAGACATTGTCCTCCTCTATGGTTGTGTAATGATGGTAAACGGCTACGTGATTACAGTCCCTCCCCACAATCACAGGATGGCCACGGCAGCACAATGACAGTGGCCGTCACATGCATATAAAAAAGGCAGAGGCAACCACCTGCTTGGCTGGGGAAAGAGGCAATCACATGGAAAAGAGAGGGGACACACACACACACAAACACACAATCAACAGCCCCCTTCACTCCCCATCATTCTCAACTCCAATACACACATGCAAACAATGATTTGGTTTCCATATAAAGAGGCACACTCACACTTAAAGGGATCAACGAATGCCCATAAAAAGGTACATACACACATTAACACACCCCTTCCTCCAGTGCCACCACACACATGAAAACAATACTTTTTTTTTTACATTAGGATGTGCGCACACACACACACACACACACAGGGGGAGTGTGGTTAACACCCTGAGGTGAGGCAGCCCCATCTGCATGTAATCCCATCTGTGTGACGGTCTGTCCTGCTCGCTGGTTAACACCCTGAGATTGGGTCACTGCAAATCCACCTGATGCCTTTCTGTCTGTCTCACTCTCTTTCTCTGTATTCTATCTCCTATCTCAGCAAGGCGCAGCGGGTGAAAATAACTAGCGGCCAGAATTACAGCCACTAGCTGAGAGATAGGTAAATGGAGGGATGGGAGGAGCGGGGATGGATGCAGAGGACAGGGAGCGAGGGGTCACTGATTGCATCTCTTCAGCTGTCGGAGCTGTCAATCACGTCTCCGGTGTGGCAAGTCATCACTCGACGATGTGAGCAAGTTGCACTAGCTGTCTGGCTCAGTGTGTGTGTGTGTGTGTGTGTGTGTGTGTGTGTGTGTGTTTGTGTACGTGTGTGCGTTTTCAAGTGACGTTCATATCCTGACAGCCGTCCATCTCTTTCCCCGGCACTAAGCAAGACATCCCTCATCTGGGAGGAAAGAGGGAGAGACAGAAAGCAGAAGGGAAAGAGGGATGAAGAGAGATGAAGCTCACCTTCGGCTGATGACAAAAGCACTGATGAGAATGATGAGGAGGACCACGCTGCCCACCACTGACACCAGTAACACTGTGGAGTTGGCCCCGTCTCCTATAATGGGAGCTGGGACTGCGGAAAAAGGAAAGACAGATGGGGGGGGAGCAGAGGGAGGACGGTTGGACAGAGACAAAGAGCAAAGTCAATATCATTGAGCTCGATCGAGTCGCCGCACATGAAAGAGCCAGTGTACATTCTGTGTTTGTCAAAGTCATTGAGGCCCCCTCCCGCTTCCTCCCCATGTCTCCCTCCCTATACCATTGAGAGACAATGCCGCCTCATTAGGATGTGTGCTTGACCATGTCATTATCATGCGCTGCTGTCTCTATCTGCATTACAAAGGGGACACCTGGCTTTACAGTTCATCTCTGTAACCCTCAATGTCACAATCTCCCGTAAACACTTGATATCATACAGCATAAGTATATGATATTTACTGGATGAAATCAGATATCTTAAGAAAGGGTTAGCAGTTAAGCTTCTTTAATTACATATTATTATTAAACAGACGACTTCCAGTGTTTGTCTAGGTTCTTCAACTGACTTAATTCCAACATCTTTGCATTCCATTTTTCTCCTTTTATTTCCCCTTAAGCAGCTTTAAGGTTGTTAACAATACATGTAGACAATACATGTCTGACAGTATTATATATATTTTGCATCAGCTTGTCCCATTGTTCTTTGTTTTTAGAACTGAAATAAAGTTCTGTAGGTTTTAACAATCTTGGCTGAACTGCACGACTCTGTAATGACTGACCGACTAGCTGGACCCACTTTTGATCAGTCCACACATGTAGGGGCTGTTAGTGATATTTTCTTAGGATTTTATAGAGTTTGAGAGTCTGGTGGAAGCACTGAATACTTAAGTTTAGGCTGTAAACTGATAATATTTAAGGCTACTTACACGAAGCAAAGGTGCCATCAGCAGCTTCCAACAGAAATATTGTATCATTCTTCAAAAAGCCATTTACATTGAACCCTTATTGCAACCTGAATAATGGAAGCTTGCCAGTCAAGTTCTGGAGCACAGTATTATTTATCTTTTATAGATGACAGCTATCTTGATTAATGACTCTACAATGAAAGAGACAAAGTCATAAAAGATGCTCTCATTGCAGGATTTTGCAGAAACAGGCATGATAGAGCTGGCATTGAGCCTCTTTATCTCTGTAGTGCACTGATGTCATCAAGGCAAGCTGAGCAGAAGTGCAGGTGTGGCTGAACTCACCGGAGTTGGTCATGAACTCAAACGGGCCGCTGAACTCCCCGTAGCCAGCCGCCGTGCGAGCACGCACATGGAAGACGTAGGAAGTGAGGGGGGTGAGACCCTTGATGTCAGTGTTCCTTGAGGAGGTTTTTATGATTCTGTAGCTTCTTTCATTTTGGTCCTGAGGGTTAACAGAAACAAATGGAAAACAATCAGATGTGGTTTTCTTGCAGTCTGTTGAAATGCATTGCATGCATTTTGGAGAACTTTTCTTCAGAAGAAACCACTTCTCCCATGGGACCCCTCACCTTCTCGTAGTACTTGACCTCATACTCCAGGATGACCCCATTGGCTCTATCCGGTGGCTGCCAGGCCAATGAGATGGTGTGTCTTGTGATATCCTTCGCCTGGATCGAAGTCACAGGCGAGGGAGCTAGTGAGGTGATCAAAGAAAGACAGAAAAAAAGAAGAAAAAACTGTTTTAGCGCATTTTTACCACCAGTTCTTTATGCGATTTTCATCCTTGGAAACACAGAGTCTCTTTTGTGTTGCTCTCCTAAATCCACAACTTTTTGCTCCTGCTGAGAAAGACAAACACTGGGCTATGCCACAAGGCAATCACTTCCATTTTTCTTTAAACTTGGCTGCCATTCAAAATCTGAGGCGTTACAAAGCTGTATGGCCACACAGCTGAACTGCCTAAGCTAGAGTATATGGCAATACCCTATTTCTCAACTAATGGTTGGCATCAATAAAACTGATTCAATTTCCCCTCAGCTGACTCTAGCGCCTCAGCCATTATTCCTACAAGCTGGCAAAATAATGTCTAACTTCATTTTTTGCACATACCCAGGTCACCCTGCAACCTTCGCTCAACGCCTTTGCTTTTTTTTGACTACAAGAGAGCAAATCAATTGGTTCTAATTAACATTAGAATGTTATTTGACTGTTTTCAAATTTATATGTGCAATAACTGTGATGAATAAAAAAAATGCAATGTTGTTGGTACCTGTTGTTCTGTATTTTCATTTAAAATGTTTTTACAAAATTACACAAAAAGCAAAGAAAATATGATAATCTTTACCAATTTTGGCCACATGCGCTCATATTGACCGCACAGAATTTCGCACAATTGTGATGTAATTTTTTCTTGTTTTGAGATGCATCTTGGTTGTCTGTCTGTCTGTCTCCATCACCAGTGATCTTGAGTCCCTGCTGCGCCGTGCTTTGGTACGCCATGCTCCACAGCCCTGCTGCGCTGTGCTCCGGTGTCCTGCACTGCTCTACAGCCTGGACTATTCATTAGTTCTGCTGGTAAACAATAGATTATATAAAATCTTTTATAATATAAAAATATATTTAAATGCGATTTTGTTGTTCTGAGTAAAGCTAGATTAATATAAAGAGTGAATGGATATCTGATGGTTATTAGGCTACCCTACAGAAAAAAATGGTGTAAAGATATGGAATAATTATGGTATGCATAAATACATAGTTAAAATTTTTAAATATAAATGTTGGTGTTATTTTATTAAACGATCCTAACATAATATATGCATTAATCTCAATTGGGTGTTTATCATGAGACATTATTGAGTTTAGAATTGAAACGGTCAAAATGATAGCTTATGGCAGTTCTAGTAGTTATGGAATTCTGGCACTTCTTATCTCAAGCCCTTTCTGCTGCAGCTGACAACGAGGCTATATTTCAAACAGTCATGCTATCTGCATTCAGACACCTTTAACATGTGAAGGTTAAAGCACAGATAATGGCTTACACTCATCCCCTCCCTCCAGTGTGTCACCGGTGCACAAATAACACCTCTATCTTCAGCAAGTGTGACAACACTAAAATTGGGTCATAGACACTTGACGCTACAAAGAGAAATCCATAGGCATAGGATAGATAGTGTTGTAAACAGAGAAACACTCATGTACAGATTGGGTTTTAAGCAGACAAGAAGATATATGACTGGGCAAGTGGAGTTATGGACCAAGGGTTACACAGATGAACACACAAATTAGGTTCAAAATACCTAGAACACAAACACACACACACATTTCCAGCACTTTGCATCAGCAAAGTTCTCGTAGGAGCTTAACCCCCCTCAAACATTCACACCAGAGTAAAGCCACACACAAAAACATTTCCACTGGTGCCCAGGTAACGTTTCGTTGTGGTGTCTGCTCTTAGTAGGAGTGAATCTTTGACCTCTGGTCCTCAATGATACTGTAACCTTACTCGTTCCAGACCATCTGCCTTTTAAAAAATTACAGTGGGATGATTAATGAGGGGTTCGCGGTCCACCGATTATGATTGGATTATCTATGACATTATATACATTCTCATCACTTTGAGCAGGGGCTCCAGGGAGCCTAGCCTTCAA
Organism: Nannoperca australis; assembly: GCA_036023655.1. Lineage (NCBI taxonomy): Eukaryota > Metazoa > Chordata > Actinopteri > Centrarchiformes > Percichthyidae > Nannoperca > Nannoperca australis. Next base: position 31,472 of record JAVQJD010085865.1, read on the forward strand.
GCTAATGCTAACAAAACCCTGCTTTTAGCTGGGGATTGAGTTCAAACGGGCCTGGAATTCAAGCACCAGGCACGGATTGAGTTTCAGCAGGGTGAAGAAGTGGCAGGGAGGCGGGGTGGAGGGTTTGTGACTGGTGGGGGTTGAGATGGAGATGGAGAGGGATGGGATTGCAGACATCTCTTGGTAAATAGATTAACCTAAGGTTGTGTAATCCTGTTGGCCTAATGTGTTGCGTCTCCGTTAAACAATTAGATGGCGGCCATTTGTATCCCTCCGATCAATCTTACCCGGCAGCAAGAGCCAATTTGAAGGCCCTCCTGGGGCTGACCGAGGACGCTCTGGCTCAGAAAGAAAACCCCTCAGGGGTCGCAGGCCTTCATTCCCCCAAGGTAACCCACACATCCATCTTTACTCCAAAGATGACAGATATGGCAATTTAATCGTGTTCACCTCCTCTTGTTGCATTTTTATTTTTCCCTCGACTAATGTGAGGATAAAGATGAGTGATTTTCTGAGAGGTCCCTTCTGAGGTTCCCTACGTGAGATGGCAAGGTTAAAAACAACCCAGGCTCGAAATACATGATCCATCAAGGCCAAGTTTAATAACTTATTAAAGACAAATTAGTCAGAGGAATACCTAAAAAGCATAATGTCAAACCATGTGTGCTCAAAGTGTACAGAGGTGATGCAAGCCTAAACCTGACATGTCTATCCTGCATAGAGAAAAGTTTAACCTGAGGCTGCAACTTGGGCAGACCATCAAGCTGGCAGCTCTGTAGATGAATTTAAATATGCGGGTCAGATCTGTAATTTCTTACTGCCTCCTGAACGCATGGGCTAAGAACGCTGGTGGAATAATGAGCATTAGATGCAATGAATATTCAGATCCAAAAAACTATTTCACAGTTTGTAACACTTGTACACACACACACATACAGTGACACACACACACACACACACACACATACCCAGCAACAAAAAGGACTTTATTACACAAACAGAAAGATAGAAATTGCCATAGAAAACACACACCTAGTCCCATTATCTCACACAGGCAGCAAAAAACCTAATCATGCCACCTATGCATACATTATAATGAGTAAAAACCTGGCAGAGGCTAAATGAATTCTGGGTTTCACCCTCCCAGGACAACAGTGGCGTCAGTTTTTTGCAGATGTTTATGAGGTTTTGTCTCTGCATGGAACACAGTTTGTGAAGTGAGCAAGTTTGTCTTTGCGAGCATGTTCATCACAAAGTATTGGTGTTGCGAGGAGCAGCTGTGGCTGTGCGAATATGCGGTCGATTACAGTTTGACATTAAAAGAGACAGGGGCCAGGGTGCACATGTGGTTGCCAGATTGGAGCCTGGTTGCCAGATTGGAGTCACTCAATTTTTGCTGCTGCCAAGGAAAAATAGCCGAGGAGGGAGCCGTTTTTCAGGGTGTCGAGAAAATGGCTCCTGCGTACAAGATCCTTCCCCCCTGCCTGTAAAGCCTGCTTCCAGCTCTCCGAACACATTTCCACATGTACGTCTGTCCGATTTGCCAGAGAGATGGAAACTCACATGTCCGCTGACAGACGTGCCCACACACACACTCTCTCATGCACTAATTCACTTTTAGTCACCTAAGCCTGCCAAGTATTTTGTATCAAGACATAAACACCTCTCTCTCTGACTCTCTCTTTCTCTCACACACACTCATACACACACACAAAGTGCTCGATCCCATAAAGAAGGAAAAACTTCCATTTACAGCCAGGGGTCATTTCAAAGCTTGGAAGCCCTCCCCCCGCCTCATGCAGTCCGGGTGAAAGGGTTATACCCTGGCTGATTTACGACAGTGGGATTGTTCATGGTGAGACACGGAATCTGACCTCTTCATACACACACACACACACACACACACACACGCTAAGGCATGCCTGGTCACAGATGCATGCAATCAACAATAGCCATGTCCTAATTTTTGTCTCCCAGCATATTTCTCTGCTGCACCTTCATCAATTTTCCTCTCACGCAAAAATACATAAGCGCTCCTCCCTTCCAACCTGCCTACCTCACTTCTTCCTCTATAGCCGAAATTTGAACTTTTATGGAAAGGCGGTGGCGGGGGTGTCTTTTCCACAGCACTTATAAATCCTAATAAATCTATCATAATAAATGTGTAATCCATGGTGTCTGGATGAGGGGAGGCGATACAGAGAGAGGGACAGCCACAGATGACTGGCTGGATTACCAGCGGCTGAAACCAGAGCTTCCAAAGCCCCTACCGAGCATTGGCAGGAAGAAATCCAATCAGTCTGGAGCTATTCTCTTTATGACACACACACACACACACACGTGCACACAAATTAGAAGAGACAAGCACGCCCAAAGACACATAGAGGACATTGTTTGAGAGGCAAATGTAGATCATCTCCATCCACGAGCGTGCAAACATTCTGTGTAACACATTTTCTCAGTTTTAGCCAAGCATGCGCTCAGTTCTGCACATGTGCAAACACACACAACGCACCATAATAGAGCTTCCAGCTGCAGGCTTCATATAACTAATCCTGGGGAACAGTTGTGAAACATGCACCAGTGACGAGCCAAAGGCAACATCATCTATATCTTACAATTTGAAGTCAGCAGATTAGCCTCGAGCAACCTCAAGGGGACATCACTGTGTGTATGTATGTGTGTTATTACATCTTTGTATGAATCCACGTGTGAGAGTGTGCACTTTGGAGATTTTGGACAACTGTGAGTCAGTGTGACCATACTGACAAACTATTACGAGCCCTCGGCCTGGACTCCAGGGTGTGCTCCATTACAGCTCCCACACATGTCTGTCTGGCAGGACTCGCAGCTCTCACAGGCAGCACATCCATTCATCTCTATCTTCCTGACCCCAGCTGATAAATCAAGCCACTGTGCCCTTAAATTGCCAGTCCGAGCCCTATTCAAGATATTCGCTTTTCTCAGGGATGGAAATTAGTGATAAAAAAAAAACGACACAAAAAGGCACTTAGCTTGCCACCCAAGTGCAGAGCAGTAAAGAAGACCACAATAATGATCGGCTATAAGTAGAGGAGAGCAGGGAGGGATGAAGAGAAAAGGCCAGGGTCGTAAAATCCATTTGCACAACAACCGGTTACAAAATGGCTAAATGACAAAACAACAGGAGGCTTTGAACGGGCAAGAGGGTTCTTCTCCAGCTCTGGAGGAGAGGCTGTATTCATTGGTGTATTCTACTAGAATAATCACACACTCACACACACAGTCAAGCAGCATTTGTAATGAAGCCTTCACAGATCAATACAACTCATCTAATTCATTATCTTCAGAGCTAAATATAGCACGTGGCCCCTATCTTCAGCATAGGCTTCTCACGCCTAATTATGCAAAACTCAAGTGAAATATTGCAGAAAATAATATCCCACAGCAGAGAATCCATCATCCTCCTCAGTAATCACCCAGCCTTCACCCAAATTACTTGCAGCTTTAATAAACATGTTTTGACACGCAGATTGCCCCCAAAAAAGTACTTCAAGCGCTCAGTGTAACAAACCTGTGCACTGCATCAAATATAAGTCCCCGCACACAACCACAAAGCTTCTTTTCCATACCCACACAGACAAGTCTAGAATAAAACTTGGATTACCATGTTACCATGGTTACATACAGTTTAATATACCTTATGTGTCGAACTGTCAAGCTGTTATGTTGATGTATCCAAATGAAACATTTTTACAGACACCCGCTAGCCAATCAGAAATGGCTATTTACTGAAGCCATTTCATAAAGGGGGTTATGTTTAGTTACTCTCTATAACTGTTATTCTACAGTATTTGTTGGCCAGGTATAAAAGCCAAAACCATAAATATTGCATAAAAAAACACATCATTTATAGCATCTCACTGGGATCTACCATGACAAGTTTTAAAGGGTTAAAATATATATATTGGTAAGTCAATATATTGGGCCAATCAGTGTTGCTCACTTCCAGTCAGATTGACATTACACTTATTTATTCTTAAAATTACACTGGTCACTTATAGGAAGCATTTAACCATCTTTGATGTAACACTTGTAAAACATAAGTAAAGTTGCACTTCAGGGAAAACAAATCACTATTGGTCATGATGGCTACTGGGAGGCTGTCACGACATCTGTCTGGGTGATGACTTCCTTTAACTGTTGGAACTTAACACATCCTCTTTTCCCTGCCTTCTACCATTTTCTTTTCACCAACCCAACCCAAATCACCCACTCACTCCAACCGTCATTGCTTGTCTTACCAGCCTGGTTGGTGGTGACGGTCACGGACACGGCCTGCTCTGGCCCGGGGCTCTGAGGCGAGACTCCGTTCACTGCCCACACCTCGAAGGTGTAGTTGGTGTGGGCCTGCAGCTCGTTGATGGACACCCTGGTTCCCTTCAGGCTCAGCTGCTGGGGGCTGAAGTGGATGCCGTTACCGCAGGGCTGGCAGCGCCGGCCGTCAGGCCCACAGCGCTTACACACCACATTGTATGTCATATCCTGGCGTCCTCCGGAGCTCCGGGGTGCGCTCCACTCCAGGTTCACTGAGGTCTCGTTCACATTGGAGATGAGGTGGACAGGCGCTGACGGAGGGCCTGTGGAGGAGGAAGAAAGAAAGCGCAAAGAGCTGATGTTATTATCAGAAGTGTTTACAAGCCAAATGCTAAGCAGGTACAGAGTTACACAAACATTTATTGTTGGTTATGTTGGAAAATGGGGCAAAAAGAGAGACATTATTTCTGTGATCAACATGAAAAAACATACAGAATACAACAAATTGGTGATTGTAATATTAACAATAAGCTGCTGGTGAATACTGGAAAGAAAGTCTCTACTGTGTCAGGTAATTGATTATTTCCATACATACATACATACATACATACATATAACAAAGATGTAAATTTGTAATTGACTGGGTTGTCCCTTTATTGAGAGCTGAGGCTTCTTGAATTTCCTTTTAATGTCCTGTCCATTACAGCAAGGGAGGATCCAATTTCACCTCAGTTAATTCAGCACGTTAACTGAAATCCAATAGGCCAGCAGATTTCTTTCCCATTCATATGTGGAATCAGCTGGAGGTGGCAGGGCGCCTGAGCCCGCTGCTAACAGTGGGGCTTTATGGCACCCACTCAATAACTTTAAACAAAGTTTTCTTTGGACCCTGTTATTAAGTTCCTGCTCCACCCGCTGTAGCGTTATATGAGGAGCAGCTCCACAGATATGTGACACATACTCCCCTTCTCATCAATCCCAATTTACATGTCAGCTCTATTGTAATTAATGTGTTTTTTTGCGTTGCTTTCAAACATAAGCGGCGGTAATTGACTTAACTCTCCCTCTCACTCTCTCTGCTTGTCTCTGTTTTCCCTGCCTCGCTCGCTCTCTCTCGGACTAATGAAGCGCACGCGAGCGGGCTGGGGGATCGATGCAGGGTGAAATATGAAAGCTAGTCCATCCACAGACGAATCATTTCACAACGGAAATTAATTATCAGTGTTATTTTTGGAGGAGCAGAGTGGCAATGAGTGATTTCACAGAGACACAGAGAGCAGCAGAGGGGACAGTGTGTAGGAGTGTGTGCACACGGTCGCCTGAGGAGGAATAAGTGTGCTTTTGTGCACAGAGTGATGCCGTATTAACGGAGACGTGGAAGTACAATTGTACCTGTGGTGCATGCGTCTTCACTAGATGCTCGTGCTGAATGTGTATGGCTGGACCTGCGTATGCCAGCATTAGTCTGGCAGATAGGAGTGAATGAGCAAATGTGGAGGGAAAGTTAAGGCTGTGAGGAAGGAGATGGAGACGGACAGAAGGAGAAGACAAACACCGTCTGTTCATGCAGGCAGCAGAAAGCCACTGAATAGCATGGAACGAGCAGGTCTGGATGGATGAATGGAGGGAGGAGACATAAATGGATGGTGGCAGGTGAGAAGGAGTTTGACTGAAAATGACCTAAAGGGTCAACAGCACAAGACACAAGCAGTGAGACGAAAGGATGCAGAGTACGCTTTGTTAATACTAGCGTCACTTTACTTCCCCTTATGAACCGCAGCCTTCGATGAAAATCTATTAATAAATTCTCATTAAAAATTATGATATAGCACTGCAACCCCTTCCCATTTTCCCCACTTTTTCTCCTCCTCACACACTTTTCCTCCCCGTCTCTTTCACCTCATTCTCTCCATTCGCACAATGGGAACAAGTTACAGATGGGTTTTCTAAATTAAGTTGCCTACACCCGACTGTCATCATTATAATAGTGCCTTTGTCAGTGCGCTAGGTTCAACCAAGCTGTACTCCCTTTCAATACTCAATAATGCATGGTCCGAAATACACTAGAAAGCTATTACTCGGCTGTTATCTGGACTTATGGCATCATAAACTTAACAACAGGACAAAGGTAATATCAATGTTTCTCGTTCTTCTGTTCCTGTCCTTGCAAGTGTAATACAATGAAAATGTCCTCCCAGTTGAAGAGATGTGTTATGTCTTACTTACAGGCATGAATAAAGAAGGTGTAGGGAGTATAAGCCACCAATTTTACATTTTGGGAGATATGTTTACTCGTGTATGTACGTTAACTATTGTATGAAGCTGGAGCCAGGAGGTGGTTAGCTTAGCTTCACACTTCACCCTTGATCTTTGCATGGATTTGACAAAGAAGATATAACATGTTCATTTTAATTAAGATAATGAGAACAATGAGTGTAATGGGAATTATTACAGCGTCACATTATAACAGTTATTTGACTCTGTGTGTCAGCAAGTGTGTGCATGATCACCTCAAGAAGATTGTTTGGTTTGTTTGTTGCTATGGCAAGAGTTGCAACAGCACTATATAACTTTATGACTGTAAAATCTTAAACAAATTTCCACCATATGTCAGTGTTCCCTCCTGCATTCCACACGCATACACACACATACAAACTACCTTTGGCTGTACCTGTCGCTCTCCCAGAATGCACCAGTGGGAGCAAGGGAGCGTGGGAGAGCCGTCGGCTGTGACTGACACCCGGTAATTAATCCTGGGAGAGAGAACGGCGGGGGGAGACGGGAACGCAACGCTCACACAACTTTCGTACAATGTTAGCTCAACATGGCCTTAAAATTCACACTCCTTGCGGGTGGAATCCAGAGGGAGACCTAGAAAGTTTCTCCTGAAGAAAGTTGGTGATCTACGGCCTTGCAATTTGTTCAGAGCCTTATTTCTTTCTTTCCTGTCGCTCCTTCTCTTCCATCACCCCTTCTTTAATCTGTCTCTCATTTAAACTCCACTCCCGTTCTCCTTCTTTCCTCTCTGCATGCTCCCACCATCTCCTTCCCCTCTTCTCCCCCTCTCCCCTTTTCTTCTTCTGTCTGTCCCTGGTCCTCATTACCACCCTGTGGGGTATTAGTGTATATTTATAATCACCCAAAATCTTTCATGTGTACTGCCTATTATTTTGCCAAGAACATGTTATAATATTTTATACTAAACATAATGCTTATAAATTGATTGGGCTGCAAATTGAATTTGAGAGATGTTTTCTACCTGTTCACTTTAGTCAAACTTTATTTGTACAGCACCTTTCATCCTGGTAAGTAAAGATCAAAGTGCTAAAATAACATTTTAACACAGCTGCCTATGCATTTCAGGAGGTGTAACAATCTTGACAAAAATTCAAATAAATGAAAAGTCTTAATTTATGTGTGGTATGTGTTATTAAATGCATGTATAAAGCAAGTATAAAATCAAAGGGAGATAAAATAGACAGCAAGAAGATTGGAAGCAAAGAAACACAAAAGCAAAACAAGAAACTTTAGAAAAATAAACCTAAAAAAAGTGGTCAAAAAGATTGCAAAGAAAATCTCCAAAAATCTGTTTTGAAAAAGTAATATTTATCCTGCCAGGTTTCTGAAACTTGTCCCAAAGTGTGGGAGGCAAACGGTTGGATCGTATTATGGTTTGAAATCTGTAATGTTTTTCGATCTAATGTAGCACACATTAACTGCCCATCAAAAGAACAATTGCTACAAAGGAGCAAAGACGTAAGAAAGGCGCTGACAGGCCTGCATACAAGCAGTCACACAATGACTGGATAACACTGCATCCGGTTTTAATCGTCATCTTGCATCGCTAGACTCTGAGCTATAAGAGGGGAAAAGCGTTTTCAATTATCCACACACACACAAACACACATACACAGACATGCATCCCAATTACCAGAGATGTTGGCTCTTTCCCAGCCTGACCTTCAGCAAGGCAAACTGGGAAATTACTTTAAGAGGGTTTTTTTTTTCCTTCATCTGATCTGTTCGTGACTCTGAGTGGGTTTTGAGAGAAAGCGAGAGAGCGAGTGAAAACAAAATGTGGATGAGGAGGGATGTGTGGGTGACAGCTGTAATTACTGAGCTCTAACATGTGGGTGAGGAGTAAAAGAAAAAAAATGCACGAGGAAGGAAAACAACAGTCGACAGACAGGGTGAGAGTTCAAAGATCAAATGTTGACCGGCTGACGAGGCGGGGCAAAGGTCGGTGAGAGAGTCCAGCTAATGTTCAGTTCCTAACTGTGGAGTTAGAAACGTAGTAGAGATGGAATAGCAGGGCCCTATAAAATAAGCCAAGTAATGAGCTTTGGCAGCTGTCGCTCGCAGCAGCCATACTCAAATGCCATACTGACTAACAGGACAATAGGGATGAGGGTAGTAACTCAAAATATGTTGGTGACAAAACAGTAAGGGGGTAGGTCTGTGACATAGTAGTCACTCTGGGGATTTATCAATGTTTATTAAAGCGAAACAAGTTTGTGATGTTCATGTTTAGTTTTTGATCTATATATTTGTATTTTGTAAGCTCAATATTTCATTTTTAATATGCATTTTTCTATGTGCTGCTGCTGTCTCGGCAAGGACGCTTTATGGATATTGTATAAAATAAAAAACAATCCAATAACCAGCTTAAATTCAGGTTTTACAAATATAATTTGCAGCACATATTTGGACATTAAATAATTTTTACTGATCTGATGATTTTTTTAAATCAGAAAATAAGCAGTAAAAATTGGTCAATCATTAAAATGATGTGCCCTATTTAGTGGTAAATACTATGAACTCCCACATTGCCTTAGAGCAAGGTTCAGGGCTGAAACTAATACTCATTTTAATGTGCAAATAATCTGCCAATTCTTTTTTCAATATATCACAACTATTTAGAGCCCAGGTGATGTCATCAAATGGCTTACTTTGCCCGACCAGTCTAAACCAAATTAATTAATTTATCCATTAAATATTTGGCATTCTTGCTCGAAAATTTACTTAAATGATTAATCAACTATTAAAATAGTTGCCAATTTGGCTATTCCATCATCTGGGACATGTTCACATAAACAAAAACCCATTTTGCTACTTCCAACTGCCAGTTTATATGACGCAAGTCATAAAAGCAAAAAAATAGTTTTGTGTTTGATGACACTTGGAAAAGTGATGTAAAAAATAACTCAGCAATCAGCATTTAGCACCAAAGATGTAGCCAAAATGTAACAATCAAGTATCATGCATACATACCGCAAGCAGGAAAATAATTTGAGGCCGTTCAGTTAATTTCTGCTTAGACAGTTAAGTGTTATCAAAAGGGGTTCGGCTGCTCGTCTGATTCAATAAACTGTTTTGCTGAGTGATGAATCCACAGGAACTTGACAGATCATTTGGGCCAAATGGCGAGCCAGTTATGAGCTAAGCAACTTAGCAGATGTTTCGGTTATTAAAATTGTTTTATGACACATGCTCACTCATACAAACGTCTGTCATATGTAAGTATGTATGCTGTTATTTCCCTGGGAAACGAGAGCGTAGGGCTTTATGTGTTATGTGGGTTATTCAGCTTGTCCTGTTCATGTATATTTCTACCAGTATGAACTCCCAGTTCTATGACTCAGAGAGGGAATGAGGTCTAAAAACGGGAGAGGTATCAATTGGCAGCAGGATTGTTAACAATATTTGTTATCACAGCCATGGTGAGTCAGGGGGGAGGACTGCAAGAACCAGATTCACCAGTGGTTGACTCATACAGCCAGATCGAGCAAAGTGGAGACGCACACTGAGATATAAAAACCTCTTCCTTCAGCTTGATGCTTTCCTGCATTTAGTTCCCTTTCCTTTCTCTTTGGCACTTCACCCCCTTTCTCTATCTCAACATCTTATTCATTCTCTGCATACATCTCCAGTTTTCCATCTGCCCCTGTTTTTTCCACCTTTTTCATCACCTCCCTGCGTCTCCGCTAACATTTTAACTCAATTTGTCTTCCTCTATCTTTCTCACACTCCTCTGCTGTTTTGCAGTCTCTCTGTGGAAGACTGAATCTGGGATGCTGCGGTTTATACCCTCATTAGCTCTCTGTCACCATGACTGATCACTAAGTACCACCTGGAATCAAAAGACACCTATTAAACCAGCAGCCGCTTGCTTTATGTGTTATGTCGTGTGCCTCTCTGTGTGTGAGGGGGTAATTCCGGTTGACATTGCATGAGAGAGAGAGTGAGAGAGAGAGAGAGAGAGAGAGAGAGAGAATCCATGACAATGTTTAGGCAAAAGCCAACACTCTGTATATGTGTTAGGTGTTTTTATCCATAACAGTATTGTGTTACTAATACTTGCTAAGCAAGATATCTAAAGCTGTTCACAGATCACTGTAAATCATAGCCTCAAAACTGGTAAAATGCTGGATGTATTGTTGTGCATTACCATGTTCTGTATGCGTTGCATGTGGGTCTACTTACGGGTGCAGGGCATGGATGCCGGGTCCGTTTCAGAGCGGAAGTATCCCTTGTCGCAGACGCAGGAGGTGGATCCCTCCCTGACGGAGTAGCTGTGCAGCGGACACTTGGCACAGGAGCCATCAGTGGCCAGAGCGCGGTAGTAACCAATCTTACAGGCTGAAAGACAACAAGGACACAGAGGAGAGTAGGTTGTGTTAGGTGTGATGTTGTGGTATTGCTTTAACCCTAAATACAAGTAAATCATGTAAAGCACTTTGAAGTGAAATTTGTGCAGACATGCTAATCGCGCTAGATGAAAAGTCAGGCAATTACTAATGTCACTAGGATGCATCCTCTAACAACCATGCATGTCTATAAAAAGTGCATTGTAATCCATCCAATAGTTGTTGAGATATTTTAGTTGACTGACCGACAAACAGACATTGCCATCTCTAATAAAAATGGAAATTAATTGGAAAACTGCATCCAGAATAAGTATCACTCATGAAGTTGTTATAAGTTGCTTTCCAAGGTTTGGGTAAAAAGGGGATGTTACTATAGCATTGTTCTAGACATCAAAAAGTTTTCCTATAGAAGGGAAGAAGAGAATCCTGTGATCTTGCCCATTTTCCCCTAATTAGCAACAAGAAAACAATATGTTGCCCAGAGGCTTCTACTTCTCTTCGTAATGCTCTCTCCCTTTGTCTTTATTTTCCATCTTCAGTGCTTTCTCCCATTTCTCCTTTCTCACGAGCCTGCATTCTATTATCAAAAACAACAGAAGTAAAGGACGCTATTTCTTCTGACAAAAAGAGAAGATCAAATATCTACCTCTTGTCTGTCTCACAAATTTAAGCTGTGCTCTATTGGCAACACTTGGAGCTACAACGAAACGAAAGCCACTGGCGTTTCAGACCATTTAACCACAAACAAATGCCACCACATTTGGCACACCAGGAGCACTGTCACTCTCACAAGACTGTTTTCACTCTGCAGGGGCCTAAACTCCCCCTGGGGCCGGGGGGCGGGGGGGGGGGGGGGGGGGGGGGGGGGGGGGGGGGGGGGGGGGGGGGGGGGGGGGGGGGGGGGGGGGGGGGGGGGGGGGGGGGGGGGGGGG
>JAVQJD010085876.1:0-21322 GCA_036023655.1 Nannoperca australis
TAACACCAAACAAAAAAACCCATAAGTACAAAGTTAAATAACAAAAAGATTTAAAAGAGCAAGTAAGACGAGCGGAGCGACCGTATCGGGCAGCACGCACTTAGAAGCGCATGCGCACATTCACATTATTGAAGCAAAGAACAAAGTATTTGTTGAAATGGTTGTGTATGTGTGTAGAACATCAGAAGAAGCTTCTTATTAGTGTAAATCATTTTTTACCCACAGCATGGCGATCCCTATAGCCATTTTGGACTGTGATTTACTCCTACATGGTCGAGGCCACAAGACCCTGGACCGCTTTGACCTAGACTCTGTCTCAGACAATTTCCTCCTCACACAATTTGGCTTTCCCAGAGAGTTCATCCTGTACCTGGTGGAGTTACTCAGAGAGGTGAGTGTCTGCTGGTCATCAGTTTTGAGTAACTAATCTAACTATTCCCTTAAATGTGTCTTTTTAAATATCTGTACGTATTTCTGTGCTTTAGGCTCTCTGCAGACGTACCCAGCGGTCCAGAGCCATCAGTCCTGAGGTCCAGGTGTTGGCTGCGTTGGGCTTCTACACATCTGGCTCATTCCAGACATCTATGGGAGACACTATAGGAATCAGCCAGGCGTCAATGTCAAGATGTGTGTCCAATGTGACCAGAGCCCTGGTGGAGAAAGCTCCCCAGTTCATCACTTTCAACAGGTATGATGCCACTACTCCCCCCAAATTTCCGCATAACCTTCCAGCATATTAACAGATTATTAGTGAATGATTGGACAAAAAGTAAGTTTATGTTGATGTAGATGAGTCATTTACTATAATTTACTCATTTGTGGTGTATAAAAATTGCAAATATTACAGTATATTGTGAATAAACTGTCCATTTACAAATATGAAGTACCTTAATTTCTGCAGATCACTAACAATGGATAGCCAAGAAGCTTTATTCAAAATATGCAAAACAATAAGAAGAGGGATCAAAAGTGCAATAATAATGTTTCCCAAACAGAGATCCGTCTACCAGAGAGCAGTCCTTCCAGGAGTTTCAGAGGGTGGCAGGATTCCCAGGAGTTCTGGGGGTGCTGGACTGTGTTCAGGTTTATTATATTATGCTGTGTTAACACTTTCGGACACTTTTTATGCGGGCGACAGCCTAACTGATCCTCCATATTCTGTTTCTCTTCTTTCCCTTCTTCCCATCTTTAGGTCACCATCAAAGCTCCGAACAGCGAAGACTCATCATACGTGAACAAGAAGGGGTTTCACTCTGTGGGCTGTCAGCTGGTTTGTGACGCCAGAGGATTGTTACTGAGCGCAGAAACCCACTGGCCGGGCGGACTCAAAGACACCGACGTTCTACGGAGATCTGCTCTCCACAAACAGCTGCAGGACATCGAGGAGGGCTGGCTGCTGGGTGAGACCTGGATTTCAGACTCCCGACGGCGTTGTGAGTCTAATATGATCTGGAAAAGTAATAAAATCCTCTCTGATTTCTGTTTCCTAGGTGACCGTCGGTACCCTCTAAGGAAGTGGTTGATGACCCCGGTCGAAAGCCCAGAATCCCCTGCAGAGCTTCAATATAATCTGGCTCACACTGCCACACATGAGATAGTGGACAGAACCTTCAGAGCCATCCAGACCAGATTCAGATGTTTGGACGGCACCAAAGGATACCTACAGGTATTTTGTACCTACACTTCTTGAACAGTAAATACACCCAAAGAAATACATAGCTAACTGTGACAATATGTCAGTGTTGAATGCAAAATGTCCTCTCTCGTCATATCTACTCTATGAAGTATTCTCCGGAGAGGAGTTCGTCCATCCTGCTGGCCTGCTGTGTTCTCCACAACGCCTCCCTGCAGTCCGGATTAGACGCATGGACTCTGGAGAGGACCGACCCTCTGGAGCAGCCCGAGAGCCTCGAACAGAGACCCGAGGACCGCGACAGCCAGGCAGAGGACCTCCGGAAACAGCTCATACTCAAACACTTCAGCTGAACTGCTGTCGAGGTGGATTTAGACTGAATTAAGACTGGGACCAGAGCAGACCAAATACACGACAGAAAAGTCACATTTAAAGCAAGAAAGTCCTCTGACACAGTGTTGCTGATGCAGGTTTTTAATATTTTGCTGGTTTCTACTCTACTGACTACACTAAGATAACATATTTGTATATGGAAGAACATGCAAGATGCTATACAACAAGCCAAGACAACATTACACCCAAACACTTTTCAAATAACTGGACTCCCTGGAAAGTGCTTGACGATTCTCTCAAACATTCATAATAATCAAGCACCCCCTGGGGATTTACAACTATTCAGACTGCGTGCAGCTGCAGCGTTATCCCGGCTTCTCTCCCCGTTATGTTTTTAACCCCTACCCACTATACATCATCACGACTTTCTCCAATTTATCTCTTTCTCACGTGATTCAACAGGTTAAAATCTCGGGACTATGTCACAATACAAAAAACAAGGCCCTTATTTACAACAACTGCACGTTAAGCTACCATTATTTCTGTATACCGGTGCATTAAGACTGTTAAGATTGACAATGACAGGATGTTTGTGATGTTTTTGTGTACACTTAGCATGAGGGACACAAAACAGATAGAGACAAATAAAAAGAAAAACGGAAAATCTGCTGTAAGTGTAATGTTTTGGAGATCAAAATAGGATTTGTGTGTGTGAAAGATTTGGATCAGGGCAGTGAAATGTCTGTTTTTGTCCTAGCTGTTGATTTGAAGGACTAGCACGATGTTTAAAACAGCTGTTTTCAGGAGCATCGTCTGGTTTTTTTCTCACTTTGTCGGAATAGCGACGAAGAAACACAGACGTTCTGTAAACGTCCTGCTGATCCTTTAAATTGTTAGTACTTCCTGGGATGCATTAGTCCCCTTCATCAATATATACACACTTTCTACAAAGAGGAATAAATACAACATACACTGCTGTCGCATGAGCACAGTTAGCATCGATGTTGAGACGTTTCCTCACTTCGTTTGAGGTTATGGGTGAATTTATATCTACATTAAGCCTTATTGTCAATATTTCATTCTTTTTTTAATTTTGCAGTTGATTTCTGATTCATTTCATTGGCTCTTTGGGTCAAGTAACTTCCGCTAAAGGGTAAAAATGTGATAATCTTTTAAAAAAGGTTAAATTGTACAAAGCATTTTAAATCATGAGGGAACAATAAAGCCCCTCTGTGGTTTTTCACGCAACAGCAGTCACACATAAAACACTGTATTACAGTTAAAAGACACAGATCATGTCAAAGTTTTACACTCCATGAAACGGCATTTAAGCTACACACCAAGTAAAACTTCACATCATCCTAAATGCGGAAACACAACATACGATTCCTTTTTCTTTTCTTTTTTTTTTGTTGCATAAAATAAATATGCTCTTTTTTGATGCTCAGAATATATTATAAGTTGTATTTTTGGTATTTTTGTAGACGTTATTTAGAAAAACAAGACAATAAGATGAAGTAACCTTAAAAACAATTTCAGTATTCATTTTTTTGTTGCATAAATTAAATATGCTCTTTTTTGATGCTGCAAATATATTACATATACCATTTTTTATTCCATAAAAATACTTTTATGTCATGTTTCCCAACCTCTGTCCGGACCCCTTTAATGGTCCCGTGTTATGAAAATATGGTTTCCCCCCAAAAATGATGCAGAATTTTGGTCATTTTTAAACTTCAGAGACTTAAAAGTGTAAAAAATAAAACATCACATATTTAGTTGTAACTCTAAACTGCCAACACATTCAAACCGAGGCTGGCTCGTGGCAAAAAGGTGGAATTCCCCCTAAATACATCCACAGGCACGAGAAATAAAATGTATCACCCAAAAAAAAACAATCCTGCACATTCGTCCAGTTTAAGGTCAGTTAAAAGAAACAAAGAGAGATGACAAAATGAGTAACATCTCACCCGGTTACGTGTCCGGGTTTCTCGTTGTGTGTGGGCTTCAGGTTTAAGGCCAAGTCGGTCACATTTGAAGTGGAAGGCACTTAAAAAAAAAAAACGGCACCGCTTCCTTTGAAAAAAGGATGCGTTTCTTTTGACGTCTACTTTTCTAGCACGTTAGTAGCCCCACGTGCTGCGTTCGCCCTGTATGCTTAGCGACACAGAGCTGAAACCATCATTTGATTGGCAGAAAAGTCAGTCAGAAAATATTCTCTGGTTTCAGCTTCTCTAATGTGAGGTTTTGCTGCTTTTCTGTGTTTTATATCATTATCAATATATTTGGATTTTTTATGTTACCTTGTACTCTGGGACATTTTACACACTAAGCGATTAATTGATTAATCACAAAAAGTAACCAAATAGTTGACTCTATAATTCAAATAAGTGTTAGTTGCAGCCCTTTATCAACATATCCCATGTAGTGCATCCAGAGTGCCTTGGAGGTAAAATAAGAGCACCACGTGCTAAAAACTACAATCCCACAGTGGAGGTCTCTCAAGTTTCCATTTGTCATGTCTCTCGACATTAAAACCACATTTCCCATAAAGCTCTAGCAAAGAGGATGTTGCTTTCCCTCCAAATGGCAACTCTACGCTACGACTATGGAAGCTAGAAGCAGCTAATGATTGTTTTAGGTCTGTCATGACATGGTCACCACAACGTCAGTTAACTTTTGTTAAAATGCTACAAATTGGTTCTTTAATTAAGGCATTATGTTTGCGATAAATGATTGTTTAAACTAAATATGAACAGATTAGTTGGATATATTTGATGCATAAAAATCAAGTATATTCAGCGGTGCCAGTCTGTTGCAGAGACGTGAGGCACCACGGAGGTGTGGAGGAGTGCTGAAGGCGATGCTGGACTGACTGGCTGTAGGTTTTGGCCCAGTTGGATGTTGATGAGTTCAGGAATCTGGAGGTTTAGGGCTTTTTTAAGGGGTCAGAGGTGAGAAGTCATGGGAGGAGGGGCCGAGCTGTGTCAGAAAATCTCAGCCACTCCGTCTGGTTTTGTTTCTCTGAGGAGAGACGAGGCGCTCGGTTAATGCTGAGAGGACAGTAAAAGCTTTGTCGACGTAAAGAGATCACGGTAGATGTTTCCCTACCTCTGGTCTAACTCGGGCCCAGTCGTCCGGTTGCTGCGTGCGTCAGCTGTGTATCGGCTCGTCTGGAGGTGGGCGCGGCCCTCTGACTGCGGCCCCTCGCCTCCTGAAGTCGCTGGACTCTCCTCCAGCGGAGCCCCTTCGTTGTAGAAGAGCAGGTTGCGGGAACGGACTGCAACGCACAAACACACCCCGGGTTTCATCCTCATGTCATGTGGGCCGCAAATTCATCCGTTTCCTACATTCCTACAGTCATAAACCGACATATTCAGTCAAACAGTAGTACAAAACGTTCCGGTGCACTCTTATCAACACTTTAATATCTTAGTTTTAAGAACATTCAAAAATAATGTTTTTGTGACTGGAGTCTATTAACTAACGGGAATGTTAGGCAACGTCTGTGGAGGTATTGCTATCAGGCACCATGTCGGTGAAGGGAATTCCTTTACTGAACGTAATAAAAGAAAGAAATGGTTGGTCAGCGGGTCTCCACAGCTACTGGCCCTGTTTTCAAGTAACTTACTTTGGATATTTATAGCGCCACAGTCACTTTAAACTCCCTCTTGGCCAACATTTACCACTAACCAAGAGGATGGTAGTCGGCATGAAGGAGTGGTGCTTCACGTGGTGACAGCCTAACGTCTGGTTTCAGAAGGGGTTTCCCAAGTGGAACGCAGCAAAGAATAAAAGTCAATACTTGTGTCGTCTTTACAAGTTGTCTGAGAGAAATGTCTCAGAAAAAATGCGTTTTGTGATCTGTATTATCAACTGTTGCACTCTGCATGAATCTTGGAGCCAAGCAGGAGTACAAAAGGAGGGTTTACTCTATTCTACTCTAGTAATGTTGAATAATAGGTGTGCACACCTACCCTGACTGGTGGTGTAGAGGTCCGCTGACGGGAGAGGTGGAGAGGAGGAGGAGGGGTGAGAGGAAGAGGAGGGTGAAGACAAAGAGGAGGTGTCGGCGAGGAAGGAGAGGGGGGAGAGGCAGGGAGAGAAGGAGCCCAACACCAGGACAAAACACACGGCCATCATCTGCACACAGAGACGGACAAAGGAATTATTCATCGTTATAAATAATCAGAAGGGAAAATTGGCCAATTCCAGAGACAATAAACAAAACAGGACATCAGCTGAAGGTAATTACACGAGAATGATCTACAGATGTTTACAGACACACAGACTATCGCTTCATCTTCACGTATGAGATCAACAGATAACAGACATTTGATGAGCCTTATGCATCTGTAAACAACGATGCATTTCCAGGGACCAGAAGAAAAGTATGTACAATATGAAATTAAATTGAAAACTTTTAAAAACATGAATTGAACCCAACTCAACAAGCAGCAACCCACCGCTCAGCCAGTCATTGCAAACGTGTGCTGTGCAGCTAAATTTAGCTCAAAACCGCTAGAACTTTAATATAAATCTGGGAAAAAAAGTTTCCAAAGACGCTAAATACTACGTGATGCACAAGCTACTGGAATATTTCAGTTTCAACAAAGAGATGAAACAAGACGACCCAGAACACAGAACATGCAGAAAATAAAACATCAGTGTTTACCATGAGGCATGTCCCTGTTTGAGTTGAGGCCATTTTACAAGAGCGGGGGACAACTTTCCCTGAAATCAGTGACTGAAGCTTCTGGAGCTGCTGTAGGAGAGACCTGAAGAGAGACACACAGGAAGACGTTGGACATCACTTCACAGAGTACAATTCCAGGCCTGGTGGAGGATTCTTTCTTTTCCTGGACTGAACCTCCGAGGCAGCGCTCGAGGAGGTGGCTCCAGTTAAAATCTTATATTTTGATTTGGTCGTACACTTGGCCAAGGTTAGGATCAGAGCCTGAGACCAACCCAAACACACAGTCCATTAGGTATGCATTCCCACCTCTTCTATGGTTATCAATATTTTTTATTTTATATTCTTTCTCCACCTGGTTTCCTGTTGCTGTTACTGCAGAGTGCAGCAGAGTGGGACACCAGTAAAACCAGCAGCGCACAGTGTGTCAGTGGGAGCTGGAGAGCAGGGCTGTGATGGTATGAGCCGTCAGCGGCTGTGAGGACACACTCTGACCACCGAGTGGAGACAGAGAACCCGTTACCGGTGAACGCGCTGTGGAGCCGGGGCGCCCAGCAAGTCAGTCAGTCAGTCAGTCAGTCAGTCAGTCAGTCAGTCAGTCTGATGTTTCCAAGCCGGTGTCTGTCTGTCACACACACACCGAGCTGTAATACACTCATATGGGACGATATAGCGTCACTCACAGGACTTTGATGTAACAACCGCAGTGATTTACTGCTAAAGTTATTGCTGCTTTAAATACACAGCACTCCCAAAGGTCATGCTGGTTGACTCGGTGAATGGTTGTGTGTGTGTGTGTGTGTGTGTGTGTAAATATTCACCACGAGAACAGAACATTTGAATGTATTAAAGACAAAACTGAACATCTGCATGTCTGTGCGTATTTAATGCTACATGGAGGTACAGCTAATGAACCAGTAGCACCAGTAGAACTAACCTGGTTCTGTAGGAGTCAAAGTGGACGTGCAGTAAAGAGCAACCACTGCACGGAGAACAAAATGACCACTAATAACTGCATCTGGGGCAATTTTAAGAACTGGGATCTTAATTTGAGTTCATTCTTCTTCTTTTTTTGACCGGCACACAGCTCTGGGCTTAATGTGAGAGTGAGCGTGCTGACTCATGTTCCCCAGATTGTGCCAGCTCATTGTTCCTCTGTGTGGTGGTTTAACATATTCATCAGTGTGTGTGTGTGTGTGTGTGTGTGTGTGTTGTGGGTAGGGAGGGGGGGGTTGCCTTCCATGATGAAAGCTACCGTTAACTCGCGAGCTTTAATGACAAGCCCAGGCTGCCACAGACAGACAGGCGTAGAGACAGACCCCCCCACCCCCACCCCACCCTCAGCCCTCTGTCCCACCACACCTACCCACCCATCTACCCACTCACTCCAGGATAATAGCAGATTGGTTTCATATTGTTATAATAACAGAGGCAAGCCGAGCCGGGTGAGCCTGCACTTTGACAAACTTCTGTTTCGACTCCTATAATTCTCTGGCTGTGACACACTGCGTCTACACTGTAAACTCAAAAAGGTTTTACATACAGAGCATAAACACTAGTATGTATAACCTACGGTGGCGTGGTTCCACCTTTGAAGACTACATGACAGCCGCCCAGTCAAACCTTTCCTGCTCGCTGTTGTGCAGAGACACAACAGCATGGCAGCGCTAATGTCAGCCAGTGTGTGTGTGTGTGTGTGTGTGTGTGTGTGTGTGTGTGAGCCTCACCTGTTGGCGGTCTCCAGGTTCTCTACTTTTCTCCACAGGTCGCTGTTTTCTGACGTGTAGCTCTCCACCCTGATACACAAACACGGACAGGTGGACACACACTTAGTTTTATTCATTTGAGAGCACGCGCACACACACACACACACACACACACTGTGGCGTGTGAGGCTTCACTGCAAATCCATGAATTAGATGCTTAGTAATTAGTAATCTTGACGTTTAAATTCAAATTTTTGCACAAAATACAAAAGATGCAAGATCCTTGCAACTGTGTCTTCCCCTCATCCCTTGTTCTTCTCTTTGTCATCTCCTGTTAATCCTATTGAGCTCAAATATCAACTAAACATCTTGTTCATCTTGCACTCCGTTCCTCACAATCCCCCTGATCTCCTCTCAGGCTGGATTTGAATACGGCTCTTTCATACGCATTCCTTTCAGCGGGTCGTCCTGCTGTTTTCTTTCTGAGGGCTCCTACAATAATCCGGTCCTCATGTGTCCCAAAACAAAAAAGACACACAAACACAAAGAGGATATAAAGAGGAGGATTGGAGTTACTTCTGCTGCTCTAATGGGACCAATAGGACATTTTGTCACCACCTGTATGAAGTCAAAGCAAGCCCACATTTCCCCGTCTTCCACTCTTTGACTCGGACCCATGTGTTCAGCAGGTTACTGGAGTCCTGCCATAGCAAGGAATGGCCAGAATAACAAAGGGAGGAAGAGAGGAAGGAGTTTCTGCTAAGTTTTGATTCATTCTGTCAGTACTGTGTGATCATCCGGACATCTGTATCTGACCCCACGAGGCCCCCGGGAGTTCGCTGCCTCCAAACTAAATACAAAAACTGCCTCTTAACTAAACGTCAACTGACAAGTTCACTAGAGCACCACACGATTCGGTCTTTTCTCTCTTTTGTGCCTCTTTTAATACTTAATAGAGCGCTATTTGTGTATAAATCTGACTTTTAATATGCACTATTTAGTCCTGTTTCAGTAACTACAGTGCCCAGCTGTTTTGTTCCAGACTGGAACAACCAAGGGTTCTGAATAATCTGGAAATCTGACTTGACAGCAGCTCCGGCTGGGCGATTCGAAATAGTCGTGGCCACTAATATAATACTGTAATATGGTTACTTTAATGCCATTTGAGGAGACTATAATGAGAGTAAAAGGGCTTGGAAATTGTAAAAGACAGATACAAAGGTAAACCAGAAAGGAGCGGAAAAGGAGTGGAAAAGTGGCGACAAAGATTCTTTTCCAAGCCTTACTTCTTCTCCAGACATTCCACATATTCTTTCTTCTTCCTCCGACTCTCCTGCGCTGAGATCTGGTAAGAAAAACAGAAACATATCTGCAAGTTAGTGTCAGGCACCCAAGTTAAACTTGCTCACATGGAGCTGAGTAAATGCTTTGAACCCCGTTTGTTCGTCAATAATGATACTTCAGTTTCAGCATCGCCCGCATCATTGGGAGTTATTGTCAGAGCTTACTGATGCCGGGAAAATGCCACCACTCGATGTATTTTTCAGCTCCGCTTCACTCTCGGAGTAGAAGGCACTCTGAGTCACAGATTCTGCAAATAGCAATGTTTTTGATGAACCCGACGTACCTTGTTTTTAATCTTCCGCCGGACTCTCTTCAGCGCCTTCTCCTCACTCTTAGTGAGAGGAAGTTTGTTAGGCACCGGGTAGCCCTCAGCCACCAGCGTCCTCTTCTCTTCTTCTGTCAGCAAGAGTGGTCCTGAACCCTGCAGCTTCTGCACCGCGACACAAGCACTTCAGCAATACATTCACAGCCATTATCAACCGCTTGTGTTAGGATAACTGACGCAGCAGCTTTTCCCCCGAGCAACGCTCCTGCGTAAAGTTCAGCGTGGGATTTCCCACATCGGCATGTGACTCACGGGAGAAGAAATATTGGACCTGATGCTTTGAACCAGTCAGCTGTTTGAGTTTGCTTTGAACACCGGGCAGCAAATTCTCAAGGGTCCCTCGTTTCTGCTGTTACTGTTCAGTAACGACCAATAGTGATTAATTTTGTCCGGGGAAAAGCTGATGAATCAGACGGACTCTGAATTTACTGAATTTCACCCATTTTGTGAGCAAATTATCATGTGATTTAACCCCATGATGGCAGCTGGTTCACTCTAAATATCTAAAATCGCAAGTAAACAAAAGGCAAGAAAAACACAACTGAATACAACTTCATAAACATATGCAACAGTATTTAGTTGTGTATTATATCTGACACATTTCTTTTGTACAAAATAAACGGCTCCCCCTAATATCTCTGAACTTTACTGTAGTTCTGTTGACGTCCTGAGATATGATGGTGACATTTCCTTGTGTTAATCCCAGGTGTGTTTCTTTTTGCCTACGGGAAGATATAACGCTCTACATTCAAACTATTTATCTTGTAAAACTGTAACAAATGAAAATTGTTGTACTCAAACTTCTACGTTCATTCAAACCAATTGTATTGTGTAACTGAGTTCAGAAAAGGAGCAGAAAGATGCGGAGCGGCTGCTCTTGAACTCACATGCGGTGCAGTGAGGAGAGGTGAAGAAGAGATGGCTGAGGAAGAGGAGGAGGAGGAGGAGGAGGAGGCGCGACCTCCTGGCCTCTGTTGTGACTGAGGGGAAGACGGCGGCAGAGGGAGGTGTGGGGAGGAGGGAGGGAGGGAGCCGTCACTGTCGCCGTGGTTACTGCTTGGAGGGGTGGGGGGGAGCTGGAGAGCGTCGTCTGAAGGAGAGGAGATCAAATATAGACTGAAATGGGGGATTTTGTACATTTGCGTCACTTCCTGTATTGAATTGTGATACCAGTGTAACACGTGTGTGTGTGTGTGTGTGTGTGTGTGTGTGTGTACCGCTGGGCAGGCTGAGGAACTGTCCAATCTCTCTGGGTTCATCTTTTATGGCCACCGGCTTCACACTGTCTTGGCTGCGCTCCTACAGCGACACACAAACAACAGTAACGCTGATGAACATTGCTTTTGAACTGAAGCGGGTAAACAACAACAACAACAACAACAACAACACCGTAGTTGTTAGTGAGGGGATGCTAACCGTGTGTTTCCATGGCGATCCTCTGTGTGGGGGTGCGGGGCTTAAAATGAGAGGCGGGCCTTCCAGAGGCTGAGGGTCTAACCTCTGACCCACGTCAGGCTCCTCCTGTTTCACCAAGATGGCCGAAAGGTCCTGGCTGAAGTTCCACTCGAATTCTAAAGGAAAGACAAAATAAACAGAAAATCCACACGTTTACATTTATAAAGACATTTTTGTAGTATTTTGAAGGTCCTTGTTGCATCCCTTTATTTAACATACCCGTGAGAGTAGGCCGTCTTTTAAAGTTACTAAAACTAACCCCACTTGACAAAATAAACCCAACTCAAGGTCCCCTCACTAGCTTTTTCTGCAGCTTTCAGCTGTATCACACATGAAGTATCTGATGAAGAAATGGGGGATATGGTTGCAAAGTTGGCATTTTATTGTCAAACTATTATTTCCAAGATCAGAAATAAACTTGTAAAATGGTGATAGAAATGTATATCACATATTCACCTTTACTCCAGCAGAGAAAGCTCCTTCCGCTTTTGAAACAGCAGAATGAGTGAAACTGTCTGAGCAACCTAAGTTAACTTAACTAAATGTTCTCTTCAGGGAAGCTTTGCGGTAGGTCTTCCAATGGGAAGTAACTGGTAGCTTATAAATCACACTTTCAAAGAGCTTCCCCAAAGCATTTGAGCGCTTCCTGACAAAGCCGGTTATTATGTACTGCTGGACGACGTCGCTCTGGCAACTGCGCTGTATAATTTGTCTCCAGCGAGTGTGTATCAACCCTGAAATAAAAGATGGGCTGAACCAGCCACTCGTTTTTAGTGTCCTTCCTGAGACAAGAAACCGTTGCTGCCTTTAAACACTGTAGAAAATACGCATTATCCAGTGACCCAATAATGAGGTCCGAAGTACAATTTCAAAAGGAGGTTCACCAAAACACAATGAGGATATATTTCTACGAGCATCACACGGGTACTCCATTGTTTAGTCTACTGTGAGCTGCAGAAAGTATTTTAAGGACTTAAGAGCCACTGCAGGGCGGCAGGAAAGTTCGTCACCGGCACTCCTGGTATGTGGGAAAGATGATGAAGAGGTCCCTGTCGACCTCCTGAAATAAACTTCTGACAAACCAAAGTTATGGGAATTGTAGTTTTGCAGCTTGACCCACACTTGGGACTACAATATGGGTTATCTCAGCCTCTGCTGCATTCATTTTAACCACTAATTTTATTATGCAAGTCCCCCTTGTGTCTTTAATACACATTTTTTTGTTCTAAATAGTTATGTCTGTTTATTTGGACAGTGCTTGTTCACACAGAAAGAGTTTATAATGATTGATGTACTGAGAGCTGAAGGGTAACATTGTACGCTTTCAATTAAGAGCTGATTAGGCACCGGTCCAAGGAAGCCACTTCTGCAAAAGTCCACCCAACACTCTATATGAACGTTTTTGAACTTTACGTTTAACTTTAAAGTAAAAGGTTCTGGGCCATGACAAAAGATTTTAGAGGCAAACAGTAACAAAAACCGTCTGCAGGTAGAGAAGGAGGGGTGCGTGAGGTTTCATCAACTCAGCATTTCTTCATTTTAGAATAAGACATGAACACCAGGACAGACGCTTTGATGTTTGTCACAACACACAACCACAAGGCTCCCACGGCGTAGGAAAGAGAGCAGAAGCAGTTTAACAAGAAAAGGGCTGCTGTGTGTGTGTGTGAGAGAGAGTGAACGTCATTTTAATCACCTCCTGGTTTCCTAGCAACATTCTGCTGGTTAAAAAAGCTCTGAAGTTTACAAGCTGGGTGAAAGCAGAGGGGGGGGGGGGGCGGAGGTGCACGCCCGTCAGAGAGCTGGCGGCTTATCTCGTTACCAGCTGCACAGAGCGTCCACCCTGAAGACAAACCCCTGTGGCTTCTTTCTGCCGTCTTAGAAAACCTAAAGTCCTCAACTCAACGCTGCAATCTGTGATGCAAAGAACTGGAATACTGAACACTGACCTCAGGACTGTCATAAAAGACTGTTTGGGGGTTACTGGAAAAGCCCAGAGCCAATCAGTATCAGAGTCAATGAAGCCCTTCTTTATTTCTTGAGTTTTGGTTTATTTGAACCGAATAGCAAGAGCGTAATGGACAAAAAGTGTTGAGTATAAAGTGTTTGGATTTCTGCCACTGGTTAATTCAGTGATCGTCGACGTGCTAATCTGCTAATTCCACGGCAGCGCACGTTAATGTGACCACACCAACCACACATCCTCCAGGTCAGCCGTAGTGTAGGGCTGCAACTCACCATTACTTTCATTATTGATTTATTTGAGAATTATTTTCTGGATCTTTCATACTTCTTTCTATTAAATGTCAGTGGAAAATGCTCATTATACAGAAATTTGACAATCTTCAGGTGTCTTGTTTTGTCCAACCGACCACAACTCAAACATATTCAGATTACAACTATATAAAACATACAAAAGCAGCAGATCCTCACATTTGGAAAGTTAAGCATTTTAGCTTGAAACTGACTCCATTCATCGAATATCAAAAAACTTCAATTCATGTTCCCTTGACGGACCTGTTGATTTAGAGCCCCTCAAAATCAACGCACTACAAAACTAAGCGCAATTCAAATAAAGTGATGGAAACTGTTACATTAGCATAAGGGACATTTATTATCACAGCTGTGTCACACTGTAAGCATGGAAAGCACAGCTGCAGCTAATTAAATAATAATGTTCATAATGAGCTAATGAGCGAGCAGCAGTGACACGTCGCTATTACTATCAAATATTATCACGGCAACCAGTTGTGCAGACACCAGGATGTGGGCCATAATGTCGAAGAGACGACCGTACAGTGTGGCTGCGGATTAAAACGATTAGGAGCACGGTGTGAACTCAGCTTCGAGGTGGATCCACCGTTCACCTACTCCCTACATCCTCTCTATAAGTCAGAGCCTCGGACGCCTGTGCTAATGAGGCCGGGGTCCCGCTGCCAGCCTGAGCCTCGTTAAGCCTCGTGCCCTCGTTAAGCCAGGGCTTGATTGGAAGCCCTCTACCACCATGTTTTAATGAACACCAGCAGCTGCGAGCCAAGGCTGCCCTGTACGTTCGTGGCTACTCTGCTAGAATCATCAAAGGTAGAATCGCACACATGCACATGTGTCAATTTGTTTAAAAATGACTACATTATTTTACTGTTGTACATGATTGGAGACTGTTTTCTTTCAGCTTTTTCTTCTTTTCCATTTGTATTTTTATAAATACTATACTACGTACCCAATAAAGAATAATGTCCAAGTCATTGCATGGGCCGTGATGCATTAACAGTATGCGCATCATGTAAGACATGTTGTTCTTGTACGGATCTTGTAGTATTGTCCAGTGTGAGGTAAATGTAAAAGGTGCTGTGGATGAAACTAATAAAGTCAAACCTTTATCCTCTCCCTCACTTTTATGGAAACTCTTTGGATGCTGTTAATAAAAGAAAATCTGCCTGTGTGGCTAAGAAATCCCATCACAGAGCAGTGGCTAATGACCAAAGGCTGCTGGCAGTCATCACAGGGGGTTAACGGACGAGAGGTGGCGACTGCGTTTGATCTCAGTTGGACAGAAGGAGTACGAAAACGGTAGATGGAGCAGCGCAGTCGGAGCTGCCGTAAAACACACAGCTTCTCTTTAACTGAATGAGAGCAACGAGAACTAAAGACCACAGGCTGAGAGAGACAGAGAGGGCTCAGGAAAGTTCAAAACTCACTATCGAGTTTCAACTATCACATGAAAATCCGCGTCATAAACATCACAAAGCAACACGTTTACAACGGCTGAAGATGACCTCCAAACTCAGGCGCTGCTGTGCCGCAAGAATGAAAACAATAGAAGTGACGTACATCACACTGTTTACATATTACATCACTAAAATTAAGAATAAGTCCAGTAGTGTCAACTTCCATCCACTGCTTACCTGAAAATGCTATCGATGTTTTCTTCTCACTATGATCCACACATTCCTTCATTCAGGACAAATTGGCTTTCTGAAAGGGCAACAACTTCTGACATCCCAGGGTGGTTAATTAACCTGACTCATCAAGACAAACAAGCTCCTATTGTGCATGCAGCCTTTAAAAAAGACCCAACTCTGCCAGAGTGTTCTTCTCAAGTCTGCACTGGAGATTAGGGTCGAGTTCCAGGAACTGAGATTCTGGTATTCATTGGCATTTCTTGCCAGAATCGGCAGCTTTTTCCGCCCGTGTGCTTGTGTGTTAGCATTTACTGTACATGTACAAACACAAAGTAGTCATCTCCAAACCCCTCACTAAAAATGAAACCTCTTTCTGTTCTACGATGCACTACATCCATCATTCAACAGGTGGAGCAGCCTGTGTTACAAAGAACAATGCTCCACCAAACAGATTGTCCTTCACTGCCACTCTGTTGACATCCAACATACTAGAACTGGTAAGAAGACATAATGGAAAAGAGATATTCACACTCACCACTGTCGTATCAACTAAATATATGAACACAAACTGCCTTTGTGGTGAGAAATCTAGGGGAAAAGGTGATATCTAAGTAATACTAATGAAATCACAGGAACATTCAGCTGGAGACCTCATGATGCTTCAAACCTCTACATATACCAGCAAAGTAGACTAACAACTGCATACTATTCACACCGTGTATCTGTGTTTCATCAATCTGCAAGAAGAGGTTTATTTACACTTCAAATGTGAAATAAATGTACCTCATAAACTACATTTTAGTGCATATATATATATATAAATAATATAAAATAGGCTGGAATACATTCAAATACATAAGATATGTAGGTCTCTCTCTCTCTCTCTCTCTCTCTCTCTTTCCTGGACTCAGCATCAGTGTAAATGTACATTGTAACAACAGATTACATGTTGGGTTTGGATTGGGCCGACACTGTAAACACACGCCAGACAGTCGTTTTCTGGATGTGAGCTGGGCTTTGTTTCTGCATAATGTGGTGTTTTGGCAAAAGGGGGCAATCTGATATTTAATTCAATAAAGTGGATTTAATTGGATTAAGGGAGGCAGGGAAGTAGAGAATGATAGAAAACAGGAGTGAGAGAGAGAGAGAGAGAGAGAGAGAGAGAGAGGCACACAAACAGGAAGAAGAGAGAGAGAGAAAGAGAGATAACCTGACATAGGAGAGATAGAGAGTTTCCGCTGGCATCGGCTAAAGCTGCAGACTCAAAACCATATGCTCGTCATAGCGTTGTGTGTGTGTGCGTGTGTGTGTGTGTGTGTGTGTGTGCGTGTGTGTGTGTGTGTGTGTGTGTGCGTGTGTGTTAGGTGGGCAGGGCTTAGCTGGAGGAAAACTGCTCAGACTGCTCAGACTCCTGCTGCTCAGACAGCAGGATCCCCGGGACAAACGGAGAACAGACAGACAGACAGACAGACAGACAGACAGGTACAGACAGAGACACAGGCGGAGGAGAGGATGAGTCAGAGAGAGAGACAGACAGACAGGCAAAGCCGCATCTGAAATATCCAACCATTTTTTTTTTCGCACTGCAGTAGACACTCACCTTTTCATCAGATTAAGCCAATCATCGCACATATTATATGACAGACAGCGGATTCAGCCAATCACAGTGCATACTATTTGACAGACAGCAGACGAGGTCAGACTGCATGTTAAATATCAGATCAGTCAGAAAACGGAGCCAACCAGATAACAGTGGACAGCCAGTGTGATGGAGAAGCAGCAGCAGAGTTTCGATTGGCTGAGCATCTTACCAGGGAAACTAAATAAACTAAGACAGCAAAGAACAAATCAATATGCAAACCCAGTGAAGCCCTTGTAATGAATAGGATGACCTACCAGACTCTTGGTCCATTTTGACTGACAGGGCCGGGCTCTGGGGGGCGGAGTCTTCACTCAAAGAGTAGCTGTGCTCTGCTTGAATATCTACGAGATTCGAAAGACATGGAAGACGTAACATTGCGGCCTTCATCAATCTGTTACAGTGACGGCTCATTAACAGACACAGGTGTCTGTGGAAACTGTCCTTGTTGAGAAAACACCTTAGTGCCTCCTCTTCATAGACCCAGCACCTGCTAGGTGTATGTATAGGGTATGCGTCTCCTTTTGGTTTAAAGGCAGCAGTTTTGGGAAGTTTGGAAACGCAAATTGGCTCTAATATGGTGGAATTTTGACCTCTCTATGGAGGAGCGAGCCAGAGTTGTGTGGTTGAGAAGCAACATCTTGATACAGCTGGTCGCCACGCAGAGTTATGGCCTTGAATTCTAACTAAATAATGGGATTGGGGTCTTTTCTACCCATGCGTTGGCTGAGGAGTGGAGCAACTGGCTGCTGCACTGCTGGAGGCTGTCCGAGGAAACGAGGAGGTCAGCTAAATGGGACCATTAGTCGCGGAGTGTAAAGAAACTGGTATTTTTGGAAAATAAAAGCATTTAAAAACAGTGGTTTAGGCATTGGAAACCAGCGTTGTTTACCTGCTGGGAGAGTTTAATCATTACACTGGAAAAAAGTCTGGAAAAACGTTATTGGAAGGAAAAACCACTGTGATCCAACCCCCGGTGTAGTTATATTTGAGTTCCATAAATACATGTTTTGTTCATTTCTTGCTGTGGAGAAAGCAGCAGCTTTATTCTTTTAATGATAATTTGTCGTAATAAAAAGAGGAGCAGACCTGGGCTGCTGTCCATGTCCATGTGTAAAGGAGAAGGTCTGTCTGCCAGTAGGGGGCGCTCCAATAAGTGGTCGTCAAAGAAACTGCTGAATAATTCACTGCTGAAGTCGTCCATCTGGTCACCCGAGAAAGGCTGGAAAGCATGAAGACAAACATGGAGATAAATTGTTATTTTATTCAGGAAAATAGGTTTTTTTCTGTAAAGGTTAGTTAGTCGGAATAAAGTTATATACTTTGGTACTTTACTGGAGAAGCCGAAACAACAGAAAACGCATTTCTGCACATACATTTTCCAACCTACTGCAGACTATCTGTCATAAGTCATGAAACCGGAGAACCCAGAGTGTATCAGCGGCGTGAGTCAGTCAGTGGGAAACATCACTGATAGATTCATCCTCGGTGTGGATGAATGAGTCACTGAGCTGAGACACGCTGTTCTGGAAGCCTGGGACAGCATGGTGCTCTGATTTCACTGGTTTACACACACACACACACACAATATGAGTCACCCTGGTGTTGAGCAAACATGCACAAAACAGTACAAAAGCACACACACACACACACATCACACACAGATGGACTGGTTGGAACCAATCAAATACGCAAGTCCACTCTGCTTGGAGGCTCCTCAGATGGACGCGGAGCCTGAAATAACTTTGATTGAATTACCAACAAATACAAAAAGATGCATTTGCATGTTTTGTTCCCGGCAAATTAGTTTAAGCTCTTCTCCCAAAGTGTCACGGCTGATTAAATCAGGCCAGTGGCAACAATAAAGACACGGCTGGGATAATAAATACAGAGCAAACTTCAGGCAGCTACCTATCCAAACCAGCACACTGTAATATTTAACTTTACGGACTTTATTAGGTCTTGGTTTTAAACATTTTAGTGCATAGTTCTTGCCTTCAGTGGAACAATGGGATTTGTCTTCCCTACATTAAGGCTGCCAGGTAGTACTAACTTAAAGGCGCATTTTATATATACACATACACATTGATGCTTCAGTGCTCGTAGGTGTCCATCCCCGCAGCTAGCATGCACAGGTACACTGTAGGTGGAAGTCATGGGAAATGACTGGTGACGCGTTTAGGTTCTGCGGTGATCTGCAATACTGTTCAAACAAGTCAACTTTTAGTCACATTCACACCGTCACACATGGATTATATTTATGATGGATTGTATTTGTGACTGTGAAACTCTGGGACACATGCAGCTGTTTGATAAAACCATGTGGTGTAAGCACACACACACACACACAGGGTAGACATACAGATGGTGGGTAAAATATTAGAAGCACATGACACATGAACAACTGCTGAGGTTTCATAACTCAGCTGTGAATTGTGTTGAGTTGAGTTGAGGACGTTTTTTGGGATTTGCCATTATAAAATGTATAAAAGTTATTGGTTATACGAACCTGTGGACATATTTAAGGAGTGCACTTTGAAAGAGATTTCATCGTCAGTCAAGGAACCATGTCAATATTTGTATTTGCACAAATAATCTCAAGGCTCAGCAGAGCTCGCTGCAGGATAAAACAACCCAACTGACAGCCACTGCTCAATGCTGTCACCTGCTCTTTCACACACAAGTAAATACTCACTCATTCATAAACACACATAAAGGAACAGAGGAGCCGTGTTCTCTTGCTACACTAAATGCTGGAACAATAACCCGGACGCTGGCCCTTTAACTCTGCTCCACATGGGAATATAGGTCACATTTAAAGTGGGCAAGTCAGGAATAAACAGTGAAAGGTTTCCCATGGGGAGACGTGTGGGTGAAATTGTCCCGGCACTGGGAGGGAGAAGAAACAGAGAAGGCTTCATAATTGAAACTATTTAGTATGATCTAAAATTAGCACTAGTGGCAGCATTAGACCAACATTGTTCCACTCCACATCTGGACCTCTAAATATATATTTATTCTTAAACTAGTACAACCCTGTTTGAGGCTAATGTTTTTCTGCTGTTCTGGCCTCCTCCTCTCAGGACTGGTACAGACTGTTTCATTCTCATCATTCATATCTCACTTCCTGTTTCACTTTACTAAGCCAAAGAGAAACCTGTCAATTAAAAAGAGACATATTGTTGCTCAGACTGAAACTGATGATAAGATATAGTTTTGTCCTACCCTGTTGAATTCATGCTAACATCAGCATCAGTGGATAAATGCTATAGTTGGTTTAGTCTTCATACACTTGTCGTTATTTAATTGTTACTTTATAGAACAGCTTTGTTTTGTTCCACATAGTGAGGACGCTCTCATTGTAGTTATTAGGACGGGAGGCTTAATGAGCCCAGAGTGCTTCGGCATTAGACAGTCGGTGCTGGAACAGCTGCAGTCGGTGTGAACGGAGGTCTGGACCTTTCATTACCTGAGCCAGGTCTGCTGGGAAAAAGAATCGCATGGGGGGGGGTCGGCAGTGTTGACAGTTTTTAGAGCTTATTACGGTGGTGGTGTGTCATTGGGGGGGATGGGGCTGAGATGTAAACCACCCAGGGAAAGAGCTGGGAACGACAGACACAGGGAGTGATTATAAAAGCAGAGAGCGACTCTGTTGCACCTGTAATTAACAGTGTTGAGCCTCAGCACATCGCTCCCCTCTGCTTTCATTCGGAGGCCTTACTGGATCCGGTGAAATAGGCAGACAAAGACCAAATTGGCCTGCACGTCAAGTTTGTTGTCGCGAGGATCGTCAGAAATAGAGCATCACAATCACAATCATACAGCGGATGAATCACACGCTCACAGACAAACCGGTGACGGATAGTTCTCTGA
The DNA here is from genome assembly GCA_036023655.1 of Nannoperca australis. NCBI lineage: Eukaryota > Metazoa > Chordata > Actinopteri > Centrarchiformes > Percichthyidae > Nannoperca > Nannoperca australis. The sequence continues at coordinate 20,904 of JAVQJD010085876.1, forward strand.
TACAGCGATGAAGGAAAGCACAGGGATCGACCGAGAGCCAGGACTAATGTTTGATGTCATCGTGGCGCGATTATTGCAGTGGAAACTCTTCAGAACATCATGTGCAGGCCAAAGGGTTTACCCTGAAAGAAATGTGTGTCTTCCCCGATTGAGTTATTGTTCAAGTAAGAAAAAGAAACAGAACAACGAACCACCATTATTTCTAGCAGACTGCTGCTAAAGATGTCCTAGCATTGGCTGACTGAGGTGCTACGACCACGCACCTGGAGACTGTCGTGGAAATTTTCCTTATTTCCTTTGGAGAAGTGAGCAAATAAATGATGATTCAACAAGTCGTTGTCTTTTGATTATTTTAATAAAGCAAATAATAAAGCAACTAACTAAAGCACAATAAAGCAAGTAATAATAAAAAGAAAGAA
>JAVQJD010085885.1:0-14393 GCA_036023655.1 Nannoperca australis
GTCTGTAAATGGGGTCGGGACGGTGTGTGTGGGTGTGTGTGTGTGTGTGTGTGTGTGTGTGTGTGTGTGTGTGTGTGTGTGTGTGTGTGTGTGTCCAGCACATAAAGAGCGTGCACAACAGGGGATTTGGGGAGACCAGTCTGCTGCATAGGTGAGACTAGATTGGCCTTTTAAATGGAGCATGCCATGTAACCAGTGAAACTCTGTGACTGCATCCCATTGCAGCCTCTTGTTACCACTCACTGTTCCTCAGTGTCTGCCCGTCTCACGTCTTATTTGTATCACTAACTCTAGCACCGGCTTTGTTTGCAGCAAGTACGAGTCTCCACTCTTCAGTCTCAGTTTGTGTCTACAATACATCTCTATTGTTAAAACAAATTACATTACATGGGACATGGTGTTTTATCATCATCCATAGTAATAAATTGCCTTTTTTTTGTCATCTGGAGTCACTATAGCGGCTAAGTTACATTTTACATGCAAGCCCATGCGATACCCCTGCACATATTCATTTGCACATGATAAAAAACATTCCTTATGACATGACTGGGTCACTACACATTCTGAGATATGCAATGCAGTAAATACACACATGCACAATGCCTTTTAAGCAGATATATGTCCTCTGTCAGTGCCTGGTGAGCAGCGATGAAAACCAAATTCCTTTTTTGCCCTGGCTGATTACTAATATTTATAACCGCCAGCCCAATTAACTGGGACTAGTCAAGATGTAATATATTGCTTTGCAATTGGTCCTCATTTAACCTTGAGGATTGTAAAGCTGTCGTGCAGGAACAGTGTAATATTCACCTACATGAGGGTGCAAACTACAGTTCACTCTGGGCAACTAAAGCCTAAAAATGTCATTCATAATTTCAGGCTGTTTGAGAAGCTGGAATAGTTGCATTCATATTGAAAACGTCTGCATGATTTTTAGTTTGTGGCCTCCTGGAGCTAAACCAACCTAAAATGTTGGTCATGAGTTAAGTAAATAAAGCAAAACTCAACTTACTGAAAGCACAAGAGGGCTTCATTTAAAGATAAAAATAAGTATCGGCAAGTCGCTGGCATTTGAGTACAACACACAGCATACAGAGAAATCATTTTTAAATATGAATCTTGGTTGGCATTTTTTTCCAAACAGTGTAATGAAAACATTAAGAATACTATCATCAGTATTAAGCGGTTTACAACCAGCTGGATTCAAACCATTTCTTAGGCCAGATTTTCCAGTTTCACATCAACATTGGTATGAATTTATGACATTCTATATTATATGGGGCTTAACTTTTATACCTCTCTCTTTCCATGTATTAAAATCCTGACATTTTATTGTCCCCCTGCTCTAAAAGAAAGAAGGACGAGGGGGAAAAGAGTCAGAGGATTATACATTTGAATTCTTTGTTTGTCCTGATGCAGTCAGTCTGAGAGAGAGAGAGGGTGAGACGTGAATAATTTAAAATAAATTATATTTTTCTTGCTGTGTGACAGGGATTGTACCCAAACATACTGTAATTACTACTGAGGATAGAGAAAGGAGAAAAAAGGAAGAGCTCGCTGGCCTGCTGATTTCATTAGAGTTCATCTGCAGAATACATAATGCACAAATACACAGTAATACTGCTGAGTGTACACAGAAAAGAAAGTTGCATTCTTTTGCATGTAAAAGTGCATAAACACAGATTTGAAATACTACATGAATCAATGCACATGCATAAATATAAGCAATATGTATAGCATAAGAGTCATGTTTGAAATTAGTATTATTTTTTTAAGCATTAGTGATCTTCACAGAGAAATAAGATTAGTTACTTTCTTACTTTCTTTGTTTCTTAATGTCTTCCTTTCTTATCTCAATTTGTTTTACAGTAACATTTGTGTGGTCCTGGTTTCATAACGCTTGACTCTTGTGTAATCACTTGTAATTCACAAAAACAAAAATGAAAAATGAAAAGAAAACAAGAGACAAAAATAATTCCTCCTTTATTCCTTAACACTACACTGGACGTGCACATTTTCTGTGTGACAGGAGTGATGGATGAACTGTGGAGTGTCGCTGGGTTGTCAGTGGTGAGTGTGATGATAGTCAGCTGAAGGCTCTCACCTGTCGCTGCTGAAGCGAAGTGAGGGGACGACTGGCGCCGGCCCAGTCTAAACAGGAGTTGGCCCTTGCTGTCTGAACAGGTCTGCTTCACACTGAGCACGTCCCGGGAGGGAGAGAGAGAGACAGTGAGAGACAGAGAAGAAGATATTCTGATTCTCTCTCTCTCACTCACACACACACACACACACACACACAGAAAACACCCCCTCCGGTCCTTCACTCATATCTCTCTTGCCGCATGCACACACTCCTGTCTTTTTGTTAGCAGACTATTAACACCCTGTCCCTCCTGCCTCACTGTGTACATTGACTTTCAGACACTTTACTGTAGATGAGTGGCTGAGATCTACAAAATATTATTTCATATATATATAATGGATCTGCAGCATGACACTCCCAGACGAGGCGTCTCCCTCCAGCCCTGATGTGTGGGTGCAAGTGTGAGTGTGGTTCTGAGCAGGATATGTGTGTGAGAGTGGTGGCAGAGATGAACCATCTGTTTGGCTGAATGTGGGTGTGCTTGATATCCCCTCTGACTTGGCGTGGCTGCACTGCAGATGTTTTGGATGTTTTTAGCGCTGCTTTGTTTTCGTCTGTTTAGAAGGGGAAGGATTAAAACCCATCCACTATGGGATATTTGAACAAGTGTTAGTTAAATCTCTGTGTTGTGCCCCTTCTATAAAACTGTCTATGCCATTCCACTTCTATCTTGGGAGCAACAACACAGATTTACAATATGAAGCCAGATGAAGTCGAAGCCTGGGTGTTCTCTGTTTTTATTTCATGCTGTTATTTCTTTGGACACAGGCTGGAATTAAGAACATAGCACAGTGTACTGCACTACACTAAAAATGTTTAGTTCATTGTGCCAGTGAGATCAGCACCACACCACACTTCCAGCTTTTCCACAGTTATATTTCATGATTTGTTTGTAGCTCCCTATATAGTTTACTTTCCTGGCTTGGTTGTGGTTATGTTGGCTGTTTTCTTGCGAAATTATACAATAAACAACATTTCTGTCTATGTGTTTATAAAACAATTGTGGAATGCATGTATAATACTATATTGATGCCTTTGGGGAAAATGTCTGTTTGCTGGAGAGGTCAAGACCCACGATCAGCGAGAGAACAACAATGCCTTGGAGAAGTACACTTAAGCAGGTCGGAGATTTGCTTTCACTGTGGCTTTTACTGTGGATTCCACTTTTTAAAAGTGGTCTCTTCTTACCTTTCAACTACAGTATGTTACCCTCTGAAATATGTATTTCTTTTATGCATACTGTGTGAAGTGTGTGGTGTCTACAGAATGTAATATATCATGTAAAAACAATGTATACACAAATCAACGTTAAATTCATTGTACTACTGCTGCATATACTCTGTTATGGTAAAGCTAATATTCAAGATCTCAGAAAAGACAGTTTAGGGATGTTCTGCTTGCATCATGGTGGAATTCCAACTACTGACTCATCAGTCAAGTCCTTTTAAGGCATTTTCCTGAAATAATTACGCACAAGCAAGATGATTTAGCACAACAAATGCAAGGAACATTACAATCCTCTGAATGGGTCTGGCATGGATCTAACTGTGACTAAGATCACAAAATCATCTCATCTGAAGCTAATATGTACAAAAAGCTTGTTTTGTGGAAAACCTGTGCTATGTTTAGTAGCAAGAGTATCCCCAGAAATATTTTTTGTTTCTCCAACTTCAACCATCTGTTTTTTGCCATCTGTCATTAAAGGAAATGAGCCGACTGAGAAAATCTTCTGGAATCCGTTGGATCCAGTTTATCTTCCTCTTGCCTACAGAGCCTCTTTAGCTCAGTGTGAGTGGGATCTCACTGAACAGTCTTATCTGTTGGTGCCCAGGCGGAGTTATCAGCTCTGGCCTACCTCAGGCATAAGGACCTCAGACCTCACACAGACTGGAGGGAAGAGGGAGTGCTGGAGTACAGCCTGTTATAGATGTTTCATTCCAATATTCATTGGAGAAGGCTCTTTTTTTGCAATAATCAGACCCAACTTTATACTTGCTATTGATGTCAGCCATGTTGGTTTTGGGTGAAATTTCCCCTACAGTATCTAAACTTGACGCAACTATGCGAGTACAAATTAGTCAATTGTTGTTCTTGTCAGAGAAGGGTAATAAGCCCACACTTGCCCCATGTGTTTTGAGTTGGCCTGAGTGGTGAGTGGGGTGGGTAGTGTTGACTCTCTGGTGAAAAGTGGCCTTGATCCATCTCTGCGTGGTCACTTCCAGGTCAGGCTGTAGGCAGAGTCGGCGAGGGGTGTGCAGGGGGAAAGCAGGATATCAGAGACAGGCCAAATAAACAAACCTGTCAGCCATAGCATGGCCCTCTGACCTCCCTTGTCCCATCTGTTTTCTTATCTACTCCACTGCTAATACTGAGAACAAGTGACACCTCTCTCTGGCAAGCACTCACTGTTTTCCTTCCACTTAACCACGGCAGAGCTGCACAAGATATGCACATGGTGAGGAAGATGATATTCTATGGCTTATAGAGGCAGAGCCATACTGGCAGGAGAAAAGCTTCTCATTATTTGGAATGATACATATATTATTCAACACTCTTATAATTATAAAAGTATAAATATACTACATGGCTAAAAGGATATTTTTGAAGCACTTGAAGTTGAGTGACACAAAATACCTTGTTTGAGTGGCGACTACACAAGAGAGGACATCCATTCATGATGTCAGAGAGTCACTCTACCACCTGGAGAGGTCTTAAAAATATGAGAAACAGATTCGTGAACCAGTGGCACCTAAACCTTGTTACTACTGTCAATGTGCCACTCCTGCTCCCTCCCTTTGAATTCAATCAGCGAGGTCAGACAAGATATATTACACAAGTTGCTATTGTGTTTATAATCAGAGACATGCACTGTCCTTCTTTCTCCGCCCTCTCTCCAGCTGTTACTCTCCATTCTCCAAGGAAACAGCAGGCCCATCATATGCGCAAAGGGGCGGAGTGGATAGGTGGTTGATGGTGCCAATCATTGGTGAGGGCGGAGGAGCTGGGGCCCGTTAATGAATCTCCCCAGAGACGAGAGATTGTGGGGGTGGAGCGAAGAGGAGGAGCTGCAACAGGAGAGGAGGCACCGGAGGCGGAGTTTGTGTGTTTGGGTCTGGGTGTGTGTGGGTGCAGAGTAGGGGTGGGGTGGGGGTTAACAAGCTGTCACACTGCAGGAAAGTCTGCTCCAGTAAGTCACATCTGCCAACATGCACAAGGACCATGCCTGAGGGCTGCGGGGTCAAAGGGCAAGACGTCCCCCTGCAGAGCCCTCAGATCACATATCCACTCCAGTCAATAAACTGGCTGCTGTCACTGTTACAGACACTGACAATAATGTTCCTATTTCTATAGACTCAACTGTGGAACTGCATCACATTGATTTACAGTATATTTAGCTCTCCATCTGTTTTTTTTCCAGGATCCTTGTGATTGAAAGATTCCAATTTTTCATAAAGATCTGTGCAGGAACAATGTGTGAATTTTGTCTTAATTAGACTTTGTAGCCATGCTGAAATAACATCTGCTGACTTTGTTATAACTGGAACTTCTTTAATAAATCTTACACATTTAGATTGATATAAAATACATACTGATGCAAGCTTTAGTTACTCATGTTCAACTTGGCTGATCGAAGCCTTGTTTGTTTTCCTCCGAGCTACCACAGGCTCATAGCTCCTAAGCAGTGGGCAGACCCAGTGAACAGCACTTTGTGTTCAAATCCTGACACGGCAAATACACGTGTTTAAAGTTGTCAGAGGTGTCAGAGTTGCAATTTTTCTTTGAATGGTTAAAGTTTGGTGCAGAGGGAGGGAATCCTGGCCATCATGTAAATAAATACAACCTCCTGCTCCCCTACAGACAACTTCTGACTAATCAGTAAAAAGGTATCCATTTTTTTCCCTTCGACCTAATCGCCATCTCTCGTGTCCTGGAGCCACCCTCACTTAAAGTTTGTTTTCTCTGGATTATCTGATCTTGTACCCTATTTCTACTCTAAAGCAATAGGAGTCGAGAATGCAGCCAGCACCCCTTCTTCTCCAACCCCACCCTACTGTTGCCCCTCCACCGTCAGGCCCTCCTTTTCTTCTACGCGTCTACTAGTTTGGCAAAGCCCATGACCTCCCAGTGCAGCTCCCTCAGTGACCGGTAATGGTTTATTTTGTGTCAAAGTCCATTTTGGTTCAACTCCGCTCAAATTTTCAAGACAAATTCACCAGTTGTGCAACTCTAACCAGTCATGAGCTCACATGTTTACAATGCATGGCTGCCATTGTTTGTCACACCTTTCAAATAAAAGGTAGCCAAGATGGACAGTGTTTACAGGATGCTGGGAGCTGTCGGGGGCTGCGGCTGGCAGCTTTGTCCGTTGGGATGGTGTTCGGAGGCTAATTTGATAGTTGCTGAGCCCTCCCCTGCCTCCCCACTGCAGCCGAATGGTGCCTGTCTGGAAGCTTCATGGTCACATCATGGCTTGTACATTATTGTGTTTTAAACAATGATTTTTCGACCTACAATGAATGACCGACTCGTGTTTTGTCCCTGTAGTGCTGCTGCTCCTATAAAGAAAGGTGTGAATAAACCAAACTTGGAAGAAGTTCTGCTGTCATACCTTTTTCATTATATGTTGATCTCAGTGGCATTTGGCATAATTTTCAATAGTTGGTTGATGAATTATGTAAAGACAAGTGACAAGTTTCACCAGGGGATCCACATGGTCAGTTTGACCCAATTCAATGTTTAACATCTTGAAATAAAAGATTACTTTTCCTAACTTGTGTTTTTTGAAAGGGCTATTAAGGTAGTCAACAAAGTGACGTAAAGTACCCGACACATAAACTAGTTTTTTTTATAGTCGTTTTCTGGAGGTTTAAATTGCTAAGGTCAAACTGACTCCAAGGGTAAGAGATGTTAGAAAATTTCAGGATAACTGGGAGGTTAAACAGCGGGACTTTGGCGCAGCTGAATGGAACACCTTAAGGCATCATCACAGCTTCACTAAGTTTAGTTTCCATCACACTGTGTGTTTCTGTGTCAAATTTGCTACAACAGTGGCAGAACCGACCAGCCTGCACCGCTCCCACTGCTCTCTGATCTACTCCCTCCCCAGTTGTTCTCCATCTGTTGCCTGAGATCTTACAGGACGATCATCTTTTTCACCTCCTCCATATTCTATCTTCAGTTCTCCCATTTCTCCTGTTGTCCCCCTCCTCCTATTCTAACTCCCATATCGATTCCTCCCCTGGACTTCTCTATCTTCACCCTCTACCCTCCTCTCCTTCCTCCTCCCTCAATATGAAGTAATTAGTGGCTGAGAAAAGGGCAGTACAAAGACCTCGTCTGGCCCACCCACTGATCCCGTTCCACCCTTTTCTGAGCCATCATTTTTAGCCATTAGCCCTGTCTTAGTCTTTTGATTAGGGCCAAGAACGCCTAGACACAAAAGGCTAATCATGGGATACAACTGGCTGGTCTGTGTCACTCATCTTTTGGGATAGTCCCCTTCCCGTCCCACCCTGCCTACCTCTCTTGTTTGTCTTTGGTCTGCTGGTCAAGAACTGAGCCTCTAATCTAGTCGCTAGCCAGCGAGGCAAACAGTCTGTCTCAGTCTGTCTCTGTCTCTTTCCTTAGTCTGTCATTAAAAGAGATATTGTCTTTCTGACGTGCAAATTGTTCATATGTTTGCAGTGGCTGCACCTCTATCTGTTCTTTTCAAAAACACTAAAATCAACTAAGCACTTGAACACATGCTTCAGTTAAATAAACACTTCCGCAACTGTTCTCACACACACAGAAACATGTCTTGTCATGAAATTACAGGAACACTATTCAATCAGTAGTCGATTGCACAGTCGGACTCCAGCCAATTTGAAACCAAAGCATTTTTCTGTGTGCCAACATGCCATTCTTCTGGCTACCGCCACATGATAAAACCTCTGGGTGCTTGAAGTGATGGACAGAAAGCTGCTTAGATGCAATTGAGGGGAAACTTTCCCATATTTCCATCTGAAATGTGTTGAGACTCGCAAGACGGAACAATGCACCCACACTGCAAGACTGTCATATTGTCCGCTTGAAGTTGGTAGGGTGGGGATAGAATTATATCAGATCTGTTTAAGACAAAGCTTGGTCATCATTGCCAACCTTGCTGAAGTCCAGGTGTTGTGAAACATCACTGGCATCAAATCTGAAGGAGAAACATGAGACTTTTGACCTTTGATATAAAATATCCCAAATGTGTCCTGTCATTAATCAGATTCATTCTGTTTATCAATAATATCAAGTTTATTTTTTTGCTTATCAGTTTATTTCAGATTACTGTACAGATTACTGGATTCATTCATTGGTTTTGGTAGATACACTGTATTTAATACTATATATATGTATAATCGATAAATTAGTTCCATGCTTCTTTATTGATTTTTTAGTCATGCAATTATCTCATACATTTCAATCTCAGGTCATTCATTAATTTAATGAACACTGAATGTAAATATATAATGATTAAATATAATAATTTACTTCCAGCCATGACCATCTCTGCAAAACCATTTGTGAGTCCATACAGAGAGCCTTCAGGGTGCATGTCCTGGAAGCAGGTCAGTATGTCAGCAATGCAAACTGATTCTAAAGGATTACCTGCTGCCCACAGTGAAAGGTCCTGCACATAGCCTAAACCTCTAAACCAGATAGAGTGGGTGGTGTTCAACTCACACATTACTCAGTTTAGTCTATCTGCCGGCAGTTTTGGCAGCTGGTCTGTTAACTCCAGGGGTTAGGTGGGTCAGCTCGCAGGATAAAAGTCTGTCAGGGTGTTGCTGCCTATTCTTCTTTTGTTTGACTAAGCTTTGTGGTCACACAACTTTAGATATTTTTCTGTGCGAACAGTTTGTCTTCATTATGACCGCATACCCGAACAGATACCTAACGATCAAACGATCAGCAGAGCTCAGTGAATTATGATGGACCATCTCTGAACTCAGACAATCACTGATTACCACAATCTGCTTATTGGCAATCTAAACAAGGAGCATGCAGCATAATAACAAAGACAACTGTGTTTCCATCCATGTCTGTATTTTCCTTATTTTCTTGTATTTTTTTAACTTTCTTTTACTCCTCCCTTCATTACAGTAACATCTATAAAAATACCTCCATTTATGTATTCTTGTCACGTAGGTGTCTGACTGATGTCCTTCTTCAGATGGTCTCCTCTTCTCCTCCTCCTCCTCTTCCTCCTCCTCCTCTTCCTCCTCCTCCTCCTCCTCCTGGATGCCCTGGATTAGAGCAGACCTCCCTGCCGCCGCTTACACACAGACCTGCTTCTTCTCAACTTCTCAATCTCACTTCTCACCCCTGTGTGTGTGTGTGTGTTTATGTGTGTGTGTGGGTGTGTCTGTGTGTGTGTGTGTGTGTGTGTGTGTGTGTGTGTGTGCGTGTAGTTGCGGATGAGGCACATGCGCTGGCTTTTGAGATTTAGCAGGAATGTGTTGGGGATCACTCTGTTTCAGATTTCACCTCAGTTTTAGAGGTAGCAGAGGAGGGAGGGTTAAAGAGAGAGACACAGGGAGGAAAAGGAAGGGAGAAGAATGGGGGGGGTGGGGGGGGGGTAGCGGTGTGTAGTGTTCAGAGTAAATCTTTCCTCTGTGAGAATAATTTGATCCCTTGGCTTGGCTAGCTGTTCTTGACTGGAACTTGTTCTGTCCGTCACTGAACAATGCAGATGGAGTAACATTTCAGGTCGGAGGGGAACACTGATTCTCCAGACAGGTAGTTACTGCCCCCCCCTCCCCGTTTATTTCTCCCTCACACACACACACACACACATCAGCTTTTTCTCACATGCTCGCCCTCACCCCTGTCTGGTCTCTCTTCCCCTTCTCTCCCCTCGGTTCTTATGTTCTCATTGTATTCCTCTTTCTCTCTCTCTCTTACCCCGTCTGTCTCCTGTTGATTCAGTAGACAGGTAGTTCACTCTGACCCCACCACCAGCACCTCCACCTCCACCACCCGTCCCCTCTTTTTACACAGCCCCATGTGCATTCCTTTGAATCAGTATTAAGCGCATGTAGCCTGACCCCCTCTTAAACACACCATTCATTGCACACTGTTCGCTCTGTTCCATTGTTTAATGCTCTGACCTTTGTCAGACCTTTTCACAAGAAGGATCTTCATTGAACAACACATGGTTGTTTTAATTGATTCCCCAAAGGCCATGTATCATGTTTTTACCAGAATCGTGTCACTACAAGAGCTGAACATTTAAATATAAACCAAATCCTATGCTCCTGGTGGACAATAAAGCTGAAATGGTATTTAACCACTCCCAGTGAAAACACACGTCATTCAGATGCAAAAAGAATTGATAAACTTGAATTTAATCTAACTAATGACTAATTATAATTATTTGATTGCCTTAAATGGCACATTGTGTTTTCAACCATATATGATGCGTCATCCAATTGCTCGTTATTCAAGGTCCTCTTGCCCTATCAGTGCATATAACTACAACCTCTCAATATGAAAACTTACATGACACAAGGTCCCGTAGGTTACATGCCAATCATCACAACTTTTCAAAAACGCATGACGTAGCATCAGCATAACTTTTCGGAGCTTCATAAAACTCCTTCCCTTTTATGTCATTCATTAGAAATGAAATTAGGGCCTCAAATGAATTGAGTCTTTCAAGTTTACAGCAACAAATACATTTTCCCATTTTTCAATCTCCTATTTTTTCTCCCCTCAAATGTACAGAAAGTCCATTAGTACCATTTATCATTAACCTCCCTGTGTGCAAGTTGTGGGTCCGCGTGGCCGTGTTAGTTTTTCTCCCTGCGAAAACACAATCATTTCCCAGCGCTAAGAGCCCTTAATGGACTGGAATGGGCACTCTGAGGCTCATTAGCATTAGCCAGCTTCCTACTCTCCGTTAATGGAGAAATGCTCTTTATATTTATAATGCTTTTACAGGGAGGGACGATCAATATCATAATCTACATGATTGTGGAATATGAAGTAAGGTTTTTTGTGGGCATTAGGGGGAAAGTATTGGTTTGAGTTGCAAAACAAGAAAACACTTTGATAAGGGTGTGGTTGATGTCCAGAGTGGATATATGAATCCTGGTGTTATAGGTAGAGCAGTAGATTCTGGGTCTTTTTTAAAATAAGTATTGAGTTGAAGTTTTTTCTATTAAACCTCGATACTTTGAACCCTCGTCACTTTTTCTAATTAATTTTTTCTCTGGCAAAAACTGTAGGCCTCCCAAAACTACTCAAAACCACTTAAACAAGATCAAAAGTATAGTCTGTACAGTGTCACAAAAGTCAGCGCACTGAGTTGCATTATGTTTATTGGGGTTTTGTTCGGCCCTGGAGAACAACCCCCTGCAAGTTATCTTCACATTTCTATGACCGTGTTTAAGATATGCAAGTGGGCACTGCTCTTGGTTGAAAGGGGGCTTCCCCAGCACCCCTGCTTCCTGTGTGTGTAGGTGTGTGTGTGTGTTTTTTTTGTGTGTGAAATAGAGTGTGTTTTGTGTGCTGGTGTGGTGTGTGAGTGTGAGAGATATCTCCTCTTGTGTTATCGCTGGTGTTGAGAAGTGTGAGCCAGGGAGGATTGTGACATGTGAGGAATCCCATCACTAGTGTCTACAGCTTATATAGACTTGGAGCTGAAGATGTGTTAGTTCAACCAGGAGACACACACATGCACACACATGCACACACAAGTCTGTGTCACTTGTCATATAGAGTATGTAACTTTTGAAGAACTGAAGAAAACTGTCAAATATTTTAACCAGTTTACATGAGTACTTCCGGATAGAATTTAAATGAGGAACAACAATACAATCATACACACTACACGCACACACATACTCAGAAACACCAGGAAGCTGTAAAAACCCTCAGCCACCATGGTGGTCGACTGGGATCGGTCTCCTTCGGAGCTTGGCTTTACAGTAATGGACCACAGGAAGGACAAAAAAGCCACATTGTTCTCACAACCATTTTTTTATATCTTAATCTTTTGCCCTCTTTGCATGCACATTACAAGTATCCTCACTGCACTCTTATTCTCTTCTCTCTGTTTTATCCCTTTATTTGAGCAACCTTTGCTCAATCCTCTTGTAAAGTTTATGTTTTTTACCTCCTGGTTGGGTTTTTTTCTGTATCAGATTGTGTTTATGTTTCTGTCTGTGTTTCTCTCATCCACTCTCTATTTTCCAGCCCTTCCCCTCTCCATTGAGCCTCCTTTTTCCACTAAATGCACCACTCAAGACTGATGTCTAGATTACTTGTTCTTCATCACCAAGATAAGACTCATATGGATCATCTCATTTTGTCCTGTCCATGTTGTGTTTTTACCTCATGCTGCTGTGAGGTGTGCTGATACCAGGGCAGACGGTAACTTCAGCAAGTTTACCTCCGGAGCATATTGATCAGCTCTGCTTAAGTAAATCCAGTCATTAAGCAAAAGGACTACGGTGGCAAGAAGAGATACCTGGAGGAAAACAATTGCCTTTCAAGAGATCTCTGGGGCTTGTTAATCTGGTTGTTCTCTGAATAGATGCAATCATTAACGTAAGGCTGCTGTTTAGTGGGATGATGCTAATAACGGGCCATTCACTAAGGCCCATTCCCTTTAGTTATTGTTGCTACGCCTGTCAAACGTTCTGTTCTCACACATATGGAGTTTATAATAATAACAGTGGCAGATTTAAAACTCGAAATTGTGAGTCATTTTTGAAACAATGGTTCTTTGATTTCAGACAAAGGGTAGACAAAAACAGGCTTCTCTTTTTTATTCCCGCTACCGTCGAAAAACGGTTGTTTGTAGCTTTTATCAGCTGTAGCTAGCTAGCAATTTAAGTTGGGTGAAAAAAGGTCTGCATTTGTTTGAAAACTTGAATCCTGTAAAATAGTTGTTAAATATGCAGTAGATGGCTACATGTCTAAAGACTGAGGCTGAGTCCCAGGCAAAGAAGTCAACGTCCTCACCGTGTGATCCCTATAGACGACATGGAAACTCAGAAACAGGATTGTTCTTGTATCGTATGTTATGTATATTGCTCTTGAACTTCCTCCAGTGGGCTGCTACAAAAATTATCAGGCCTGAATCTCTGTAAAAGGTGACAATGTTTCTTTTGATTGACATTTGGCGCAAGACAGGCAAAATGAACAACGACGAGACTGAGGGGAAAATATATATGTTATAGAATGTATTAAATTGAACCATGTGCCGGTTACAGTATGGTTATGGCGTTTATTTTTTATATATTTTCGTCCATGGTGTGTGTGTGTGTGTTTGAGCCTTATCTCTTGGTATATTCAAAGTTATAGCAGCAAAAAGACAATAAAATATGTTACATTTCTGCAGTTTCTCGCAGTAGCTGTGTTACAAAAGCAGAGCACGATCAGTTTAATGAACAACTCTGCAAACCTCTATCTCTCTGTACCAAGAGAGTGATGACTGTGGTCCCCAGAGGAATAACTGCAGCTGCTTTGGTCCACATAAATAACCATCTCCTGAACGTGCAGCAGGAACATGCACGTAATGTACATGGACAGTCTCCAAGACATTGACCCTAAACATCCCTAATAAATGAAGACAAGCTTCCACACAACACATTAGCGACATTCACCATCTCTCTAGATGCCCCACAATCATACTCACTCACTTTTCTTTCTCTCTCTCTCTCTTTCTCACACACACACGCATCATATTTTCTCTTCCTCATTGTGCATAACCCTCAAATGGATAATGATTGATTTTTGTTTTGATAATGTTGCTCACCCGCAAGTTTCCTTGGACTGACCCAGCAGATTGAACCTCTGAGTATTGCTGTAACTCATGTGGTGGGAGAAAGAGATAATAAGTACATGCTATATTTATACACTGTATGTACATATATTTGACATAAGGAAAGTATGAAACAACCCCATTACTATGGATGGGCCCTAAACTGCTGTAATAACATATGATGTATCATTACCATAAAATCCTGTGTATTAAGAATATAAACATATATATTTAAAGAACATTTATTGTCTATTGAAAATTACACAATTATAATTTGAGATAATTTTCTTCCATGTTCTGTTGTGTGTGAATGTCTTATTGTGTGTTCAGTAGTGATCATTCATGCGAATGTTAAAACACATGCTGAAGCACAGTTTACACAGCTCAAGTATCCGCTCTTTACAATAATCCTCATCCTTCCGCCCTCTCTCTCTCTCTCTCTCTCTCTCT
>JAVQJD010085886.1:0-11774 GCA_036023655.1 Nannoperca australis
AAAGCAAAAGTTTAGAGTTTGAAAGCAAAAGTTTAGAGTTTGAAAGCAAAAGTTTGGAAAGTTTCTCTCTCAAACCACTTTTTTTGACTGTTTTATAATGAAACAAAATTATCTCCATAGATTCGCAAGCAAAACTTTTAGATTCGCAAGCAAAGCTTTAGGGTTTGAAAGCAAAAGTTTTAGATTCGCAAGCAAAACTTCAGGGTTCGCAAGCAAAAGTTTTAGATTTGCAAGCAAAATTTTAGGGTTTGAAAGCAAAACTTTAGAGTTTGAAAGCAAAACTTTAGAGTTTGAAAGCAAAAGTGTGGAAAGTTTCTCCCTCAAACCACTTGTTTTGACTGTTTTATAATGAAACAAAATTATCTCCATACTAAAGCAAGCTTTGATACTGCTCTGGGTGTGAAGAAAGAAAAGGAAGAACAAAAATCCCAAAAAATGACTCCACTTCTTTGAAAATTAAATGCAACTTCTCTTTCCATAAAACAATGTCCCAGTGACT
The DNA here is from genome assembly GCA_036023655.1 of Nannoperca australis. NCBI lineage: Eukaryota > Metazoa > Chordata > Actinopteri > Centrarchiformes > Percichthyidae > Nannoperca > Nannoperca australis. The sequence continues at coordinate 500 of JAVQJD010085886.1, forward strand.
CATATGCATTCATACAGTATATATATATATATATATATATATATATATGACAGGTTCCATTGTAACGAGTTAATCAGTGTTCCTCCATTATGACCGATCAGTGGTCATAAAGTTATGGCTGATCGGTGGAAGATAAATACCACATTTCCACTGTCAATTATGTAATGAATGTAAGAATATAAAAACATCACCCAGTGTGTCCACCTAAACAACCTTCTCACCTCATTTCCAGCAATGTGTCTTCAATAAACAGTTGATTGTGCTTGTTGAGCCTCTGCTGGATCCGTTGAAGTGCTGTGTTATTTGCTTCATTTCGAGTGCTTGGTAATTGTGTCAGAAGAAGTTTTATGTGTTTGCGTTGCAGAGATGTGCCAGAGGACCAACATAACTGAATGTTATTAAAATTGATTATTGGTATCAGGGGCAGATTAGCTCCCAAAGTGGTGTCCAGGGAATGTTACAGCTTGACCAGAAGGTTCCACTGGGTCTTCACTGAAATGAAACATTGTTCAATTTCACTGTTTTGGTGTGTAACGTGTCCCAGTGTAATCATGTTCATTTTGATGATGTTGTTTAGCCCTGTTATGGGAAGAGAAAGCTGCTGTTTGCTGTGTGGACTGCAAATAGAAAGTGTGTATTAAATCACAGCACATTCAAATCACAGCAGAATTTAGAGTATTTAGTATTTAGAAGACTAGACTAGACGTCTAATCAAATAGTAATTACAAGAGCTCTGAACCCATGCACATGTGTTTGAAATAACTCAATCATTCTTTAAAAGGGTTTGTCCAGATCACAGAAGCTCATTGAGGTCTTTAAAAACATACCAGGAGTTTATCTGTTGGCTCCCTTCATCACCAGATTACTAGGCTTTGAATACAAAGTTTTCCAAATCATTTTGAAGGACACTGGAACCTGTGTAGTAACATGTTACACCATGTAGCTTTACATACCATAAATAACTTCTGACTCATCATATTTATACATATTTTGCATCTTTTTCCCGACTCAAAATGAAACAACAACCACGCTTCATTCATCAAACCTTGTTGCCTACCTTGCCTTCATCAGGGTGGTGTGTGAGGTTGTTTCTATACATAGTCTGTGAAAAAGTAATGTGACCTATAAATCCCCATAACTACAAGGTAACTAAACAACATTAACATCATGTTTGCATCCGCAGACACATCTGCCAGAGCCAATAAAACATGACCTCACACATTCATCTGGTCCTCCTTGTATTCAGACAGATTTCCAGTCCACCAGGCCCGGTTAGTCACAACCATTTATCTAATATGAGCATGTTTGATACAATGCCTGTAGACAACCAAGATGGCTGCCGCTGATGTGGAACGCTTTGAATCCATCGCATCAGTATATATTTTCTTTAACAGAATAACAAACATCTGCACTTGAAGCTTTAGTTGTTGTTGAAATATGTGTTTGCCGTACTTCCAATAGGATTGCTCAGTGCTATGTGATGTTTCGTTGCTCTTTTTGGTTGGAGATCTATCCAACTGTGTCCAGAGGCATTATGGTCTGCGCCAGTTTATAATGCCCCTTAAAAATCAAATATGAACTGAGAAGTTCCAGTCTAATTCGCATTTGATGTCAGGCTTTGAAATAACAGGAAACCATTATAAAACTCAGGTCATGATAAAAATCAGTCACACATAAAATCCATCTCCATCGGGATTAATGCAACGGCGTCCTGTCCGTGGTATTAGCCAAAGATGTGCAGAACTCAGCTGCCAGGGTTCTTGCTTGCTCCAAGCTTTGGCAGCAAATCACCCCCACTGTCATCCACCTTCACTGGCTCCAAGTCAAGTCCTGTATCTCGTATGAAATCCTCCTTCTCAGCTACAAATCTCTTCATACCCTTGCCCCCCAGTACCTATCAGACTACCTGCCCCCCAGACCCCATCCCGGAATCCGTGGTCCGCTAATACGGGTTCTACTCCCCACCCCCAACACCAGACTGCACACTTTCACTGACATGAACATGTTCCAGTAAGTTTAGATAGAGAAAAAGAACCAACAGGAGACATTGTATTTGCTAACAGCCTGATGACCAACTGGGTTGCTACCTGTGGCAGGGGTGAGGTACCTCCCTGTGACCCTGTTTTTTAAGGGCAACAAAAGAGTTTGTGCTTACATGGAATTACAAAGTAACTTAATCCTGTACAGTTGTTGGTTTGAAGGATTTCTAATGTTATTCAATCTTCTTTGGCTCGGAACTGTTGAATGATATGTGACTGAAAGGATATCCCTTCCTTCCTTCTGATTCTCTTGGCTTCTTTGAGTTGAGAAGGACCCAGACGTAAAGTTGTATCCTTGCAGGGAGCATTCAGGTTGTTTTCATCTCCTCAACTATTTGCACTGGCAAATAGTGTGGCAGGTTCCTGGTAAATACAGTGGATATAAAAAGTCTACACATCCCTGTTAAAATGTCAGTTTTTTGTGATGTAAAAGATAAATCATGTCAGAACTTTTTACCTTTATTCTGTGATCTACAACCTGTACAACTCTTATTGAAAAACAAACTGAAATCCTTTAGGGGGAAAAAGTCAAAATAAAAAATAAAATTATGTGGTTGCATAAGTGTTTACACCCTCTTATAACTGGGGATGTGGCTGTGTTTAGAATGAACTAATTACATTCAAACTCATGTTAAATAGTAATGAGTACACCTGCCATCATGTAAAGTGACTCTGATTAATCCCAAACAAAGTTCAGCTGTTCTAGTAGGAGTTTCCTGACATTTCCTCAGTTGCATCTTACAGCAAAAGCCATAGTCCACAGAGAGCTTCCAAAGCATCAGAGGGATTTCATTGTTGAAAGGTATCAGTCAGGAGAAGGGTACAAAAGAATTTCCAAGGCATTATATATATACTGGAACACAGTGAAGACAGTCATCATCAAGTGGAAAAGACAGTGACATTACCAAGAACTGGACGTCCCTCCAAAATTGATGAAAAGACGAGAAGAAAACTGATCAGGGAGGCTGCCAAGAGGCCTACAGCGACATTAAAGGAGCTGCAGGAATTTCTGGCAAGTACTGGCTGTGTACTATATGTGACAACAATCTCCCGTATTCTTCATACATCTGGGCTAAGGGGTAGGGTGGCAAGACGGAAGCCTTTACTTACGAAAAAAGAAAGTAAGTAAAGTCTCCCAAAAGCATGCAGAAAATGTATTATGGTCTGATGAAACCAAGGTTGAACTTTTTGGCCATAATTCCAAAAGGTATGTTTGGCACAAAAACAACACTGCACCCAAAGAACACCATACCCACAGTGAAGCGTGCTGGAAGCATCTTCAGCTGGAACTGGCGTCTTAGTCAAGGTGGAAGGAATTATGAACAGTTCCAAATACCAGACAATTTTGGCACAAAACCTTCAGGCTTCCGTTAAAAAGCTGAAGATGAAGAGGAAGTTCACCTTTCAGCACGACAACGACCCAAAGCATACATCCAAATCAACAAAAGCATGGCTTCACCAGAGGAAGATTAGAGTTTTGGAATGGCCCAGCCGGAACCCAGACCTGAATCCACCGGAACATCTGTGGGGTGATCTGCAGAAGGCTGTGCACAGGAGACGCCCTCACAATCTGACAGATTTGGAGCGCTTTTGCAAAGAAGAGTGGGCAAATATTGCCAAGTCAAGATGTGCCATGCTAATAGACTCCTACCCAAAAAGACTGCTGTAATAAAATCAAAAGGTGCTTGAACAAAGTATTAGTTAAGGGTGTGCATATTTATGCAACCAGGTTATTGTAAGTGTTTTATTTTGACTTTTCCCCCCTAAAGGATTTCAGTTTTTTTTTCAATTGAGTTGTACAGGTTGTAGGTCACACAATAAAGGTGAAAAGTTCTGACATGATTTATCTTTGTCTCATTTTTTTACATCACAAAAACCTGACATTTTAACAGGGATGTGTAGACTTTTTATATCCACATCGTTTGTCTTTTTCTGTGTTTTCAACACATGAACCGTCATGAAGGGAGGATGTATTGCAGGACTGTTGGTTTAGTCTGCATTAGCTTACGTTATGTAGATCAAATAAACAGTCACCTGAGTCTATATCAACTTAAATGGTGATCATTGTTATTTCGAAATTATCACCAAAGAAATATATTGTAATTAAAATATAAAAGCAAGAAAGGAAGGCAACCATAACAAATCATAATATTGGTGATGATCATGGCGAACATGTTCTACCTGCTCTTCATGGAGCTCATGGAATAAACTTGTTAACAACAGATTTGGACGGACAAATAGCGCAAACGTACTTTTCCCCCTTTTCAAATTCAATCCCATGTCTCCAAGGGCGACAAAGAAAAATGGGATGATGGCATTACATGACATTATTGGATTTCATTGTGCGCTCTGTTCGTGACCTGCCCACCCTGTCTGCAGGAGCGGTCTGCTGACGCGGGCTGCTGGATGGCATAAAAGATGGACGGAGTCCTCGTTTCATCCGAACTACTGAGTGTTAGACTCACCGAGCAACTTGTGCTGCTGACTCCAGAGTGGAACACTTTTTAAAGGTAAGCTGCTGTTTTGCAGACTTTTAACTTTCTTCTTTTTAGTCTCAGGAAAGGTAGAACTAAACGCATGGTGGAGAAAGTATGTCTGGGTGGTCGCTGATGGGATTCATCCTCAGTGTGTATATATAATGTTTCCTGCCACTTCTCCGTCATCTCTGTCGTTCTTAGATGCAGAGGTGCATTGGGATTTTTTGCGTGTCGCTCATCTTTTGCGCAACTCTCTCCGAGACCGTCGGCTTGGTCATTGCGGTAAGAAGCTGCTCGAGTTCAAGCTTCCACACTGCTTCATTGTTGTGCCAACGGAGTTTTCAGTCAGGTGCCAAATCCTTCAGAGATACGGCTTACAGAAACAAAATACCATATCAGATAATAATGCAAAAGTGACAAATAGACAGTAGCACTCTAAAATGGCTAAACATGAGATGTAAAATAACAATATAAACGTGACATTTACAAGTTAGAATAACACATTTGAAAAGAGAGGCAAAGACTGGATATAAATAGGGAAATGCCGTTATATATAGGTATCAATATGAAAATGCTGTTGTAGGTTGTTAAAGGAAAATGTGTAGTAATAGGAATGGATGTCCATGGTATAGTAATGCAGTAAATATAGGGGAAACCACCTCATGCCAGTTTGTCACATATGTGGCCTGACAAAATAAATGTATAGATGCTAGAAGTGCAAAGAGGAGCAATTATTTAATGATTTTGTTGGAACTGGTGGATGTTTTTTTCTTGGATTTAGGATCACGAGTGCAAAGATATCTGAATAATAACACTCCACAACCTAAGACAACGAGAGCAGCTGTTAATAAAGTGATTCTTTATCTTTGTAAGGGAGTGCAGGTAATATGGGAGCTCAGATGATAATTGAATAGACACTGAGGTAAAGTTGGCTGTTGGGCTTGTATACTTGTGCGTGTGTGTGTGCCTTAAGAATTTTTCCAAAGTGTAGCAAAATGATGGTGGGTACAGGACATAAATAAAAGCATAAATATAGAGAGGTAGAGGAGTTCATTTATTGATGTTTCTAATCCATCCGTAGGCTTTAAATGTGCATGAAAATCATCATATTAAATCTTTCAAGAGACCTAAGAAACCTAGAAAAAGACCTAGGACCTGTTAAAAACTGTGTTCATGATCTGAAGTGTGTTTGTCTCTGAAACCTGCAGGCAAAGGAGAAACGTGGCTGGACTCTGAACAGTGCTGGCTACCTCTTAGGTCCCCGTAAGTACTGACTGCACACACACACAAAGCTTACTGTTACGCTGCATCAGTAGTCAGCTGTTATCCAAAATGTCCCTTCAGCACATCTGGAAATGTAGTTTGGGACAACACATCTTAAACAGCATCATGTGTTCATCAAGAAAACATGGAACACATTTAGTCAGTTATTAGAATTTTCAAACACATCTACTTAAAACTAAACTGTTATCTAATTACTATAATATTAATTAATTTTATTTTCATGCAACTAGGTACACATTTCCGTTTAGATCCGGCATTTTTTCTACCTATGCGTTATTGAAATTTGGGGTCAGACCAGTAGATTGGGCATCAGGCATTGTCCAGCCTTACTAACCGGGTATAGTTTCATTGATTATATATACTAACCTGCTGTGTGAAGCAAATAACCTGGACTGCACATTGGGTCATTGTTCTTCATATTACTGTCCTGGATTTAAAAGTACAACAATGCAATACTGGCCTCTTAAACAGTGTTTGTGTTGTCCCTGTTTGAACAAGCAAAAAGCAAACCCCCCTTCATCTCACGTCCATGCATTATGCTGCTGATGAGCCTTTTTCTGTTAGACTGAAACCTTCCTGCCTCTGTGCTCACACGTCATCTGGTTTGTCTTGTTGAGTCTTTCCAGATTTGTTCAAACACAAAGGCATCAGACGACTAAAGTAGTGTCAGCGGCTAAATACTATTTAACACCTAACTGTCCTAACTTCTTTACGGCCACAACATTTGAGAAGTAATGGATGGAAGAAGAGTGGAACTTTTGGGTGATAAATCATACAATACAACAATTCTACCACATTTTAAGGGTTGAATAAGAAATGCCTTTATTAAAAACAGAGAAAATAAAGGCGGCTCTAAACCAGTGCTTGTAATCTGAAAAACACGTATGAAAATTGTTTGAAAGTGATGATACACTGGCAACATTTTGAGGCAATTCAGTTAGCTCCATCACAGCAGATGACACAGAACAGGAAGAATGTGAAACCAGCAGGCAGCAGACCCTTTTTGACTTGTCAAAGCAGCAAAATTAACGGTCTAACTTATAACATTAAAGATGGCTGCATTCCATTCAGGTGAGCCAGTCAGTACTTACGGGGAACAGTATTAATGATTTTCACCTGCTCTGAAAAGGCTAAATGTCTGCTGTGAAAAGGGTCTATAATCTCACTTTGGTAAAGTTTTCAAAACGGTGTGACAGTAATACAATTCCTATAAATGAAGGAAGGCCTTACAAACTACAACATTTAGCTAAATGTCTGAACTGTTTCTCTAAATTTAATAAACAGACATTTTTATTCATTTTTTAATACATTCCCTTTCAATTTTTTGCCAATACAATATTTTCTAGATTAGCACTAAATGTGCTATTGAAAGGGTCCATGTAAGACTGGTGAGTGGAAAGCTATTGTAAGGTTTGTTTGCTCGTACAGTGAATGGACTCTCCCTGGGTTTGAAACTGCATTAATCAATGTTTTTTGGCCACTTGGGGTCAGCGGAAGGAGCCACAGAGCAACATTAGCATCCATTTGAAGTCATGTTTGTGTCCACCTGTAAATCCAATACTTACTCTCTCTGTCCATACAAAAATCAAGGTGTAAAAATGACACGTTTACTGATTAAACTAATTAGAATGTGTTCATCAGTGAGCTTTAGAGGCATTGGTAGGTGGACTTTTACCTTTGGACAGAGTCAGGCTACCTGTTTCCAGTCTTGCTGGCTGCAGCTTCATTTTTGATGTTCTCATCTAACTCTCTGCAAGACAGTGAATATTTCCCAAACTATGGCTTCAACCAAAAGTGGGGGGTGGATGGGAGTTTTTCTTTCAGCACCCGAGTACATCAGCTGTTTATTGTTAATAATGACCTCACGTACACCCAGAACATCATTTAAAAAAAATGTGACTTATGTCTTTGAAATGCTGGTTGGGTTTTTTCAGATCCCAGAGCTCAGCTGTATTGCTTGAAAATGTTGTCTATGTCACATGGCTCACAAAAGAGACGGTGGAGCCAATGTTCTGGGAATCAATGTTGTTCCATTTCTTTGTCCCTGTCCACTTTCTCCACTGTGTCAGCTAATTTAGGATAATTTAAAGATTGCCTCATTACCTTTAGAGGACACATTAAATGAACACTGGGTATTCAAATGTGTGTGTGTGTGTGTGTGTGTGTGTGTGTGTGTGTGTGTATTTGTTCTCACCCATTAGTAGGGTCCAAATCAGTCCAGAACAGGAACCCTGGAAATGTTGTTTCTTTGTGTGTGTGTGTATGTGTGTGTGTGTGTGTGCGCGTGTGTGAAGCCCAGGTAAAGGTTGCTCCTGCCTCATCCTGTGTTTCAGGTCGTATTGATCACCTAATTCAGATAAAGGATTCTCCCAGTGCCAGAGGCAGAGACGAGCTGGTCACTCAATGTAAGATAGAAACATACGCCCGCTGCAGGGCCTTGGTGTCTGGCCAGGAATTGCTCTGTACCAAACATCCCGCCTCTTAGCTGCTTCTGTCACTCATCAGGGGTCATCCTGCTGCTGTCTGCGCTTATGCATCCAAACACTGCATTTGTCTCTGTGCTTTAAGCAAAGGAATTTATGCTGATCTCCTATCCTGAGGAAAGGCGTTTGCGTAATGTCGACAGAACGGGAGGAACAGGAAAACCTCCCTCTACTCTATCTTATGAGCATTGATGCGTTATTTTAAAATGGTCATGCCCATTGTGAGGCGGTAAACCAGGTTCAATTGCATTAACTAGAAATATTAGTTAGTTACCAGATATGAACAAACACTGAATCAATTATATTCATGTTAATAATAATAATTTTCTTTAGATGAACAAAGTCTGATATCTCTGGCTAACGTAAATGGTTTGTGGCCGTTGTTGATGTCGTATAGTATATACCATAATTACAAGAAACCCACAGTATAAATCAGATCTTGCTTTTTGACAACAAAAAAGACCAGAAATTAAGAATGAAAGATCTGTGTCAGTTTCAACTTCATTTGTCCAGTACAGAGGTACTGCAGGTCCCGGTGTGAGAAGACATCAGCTTCTGTCCCAGTATGTCCCTCTGCTGTCATATACTGTCATATACACTACATCCAATTTTGAATAATAGCCATTTTTTACTGTAAATGTTTATATGTTTATATATATATATATATATACACATTGTATATATATATTCATATTCATAGTATTAGACATTTTGATAATAAAAACCCATGACATTTGACATTGCAGGATAAATAATATTAAAGACAAAAACACCAAGAGCCCATAGAGACAAGAGGAGCTGTTAAGCCATTAAAATACATTATTTTACCTCTTGGGGTCACTCCAATGTGATGGATTTTAATTGGACAGTTCAACACACACACAAAGGGCGCAGGTCTTAGCAGCTCAAGCACTACTTTAGCTAATGACGAAGCCCCTAAGATGAGTCAAATAATTCCAGCCTCTTAACCCTTCTCTGGAATCGCACATCATGCCCACTCAGAGACTGTGTACTGAGTGTGTGAAGATAAAGACACATACCTGGAAAAACGCAAATGCAAAGTCAAAGAAAACAGATATTTTATGTACTTTAGTGAATATACATTTTCATTTACTTAAAGTTCTATGTTCGCCCCAGTTATACCTCTCCTGTATTATTTATTATTAGAGTCAGTAAGCATCTGTTTTTCTAAAACCCCCCCCAAAAAAAAAAATAAATAAAACCCAGGCCATTTAACAACACTAAGAAGATATTTTTTAGTATCTGTCCATGCAGAGGACGGATTAAAAAGATATGTAACCTGTTTTCCAAGTTGCAACTCTATATCCTATTTAGGTCGCCATGAATGACATATCTCCTTGCTTGTTCTGTACACAAGACATACAGTGCATATATGTTATTTTGTATTAAAATATAACAGAATATTAAGTCAAGCAAACAGAAAAGAGGGACGTTTGGATTAGCACATAGTCTCAACTTTAAAAATAATTTCATGCTGCGGTGATTATACATGCATGAATGCATGCAACTGACTCAGTCAGAGAGTGAAAAAGTGCAAGCATATTTTCCAAACTATTGGACTTTTCTTTTAAAAATTCCACAAAATATTCAACTTCAGTCCAAATGTTCTGGCATTGTCCATGAAAAACCATCACTGGTTAACGTATTGGTTTTGTGTTCTGGTCTGTTACACAGCAGAGCCATCATGAACCCCTTAAACTGATTTAAACACATTAAAAAGGGTGTTGTATTAAGTGCGTAGCCTCCATAGGAATACACCGAGAGATCATTATGAACCCACCACCATGACTGAGCAAATCACTTTGCTTGTCCATTATTTTATTTTGATTTTTCATCGTTATTATCTTACGCATTTCCTTGTGTGTTTAAACCACAGCCCGTTATATTTTAAATGTGTGCTTTTTTTATTTCTTCTGTTGGTCAAATCTCAGTTTTACTGCAATTCCATGAGCCAAGCCCTGCAGGTGGTCCGTAAAAGTTTGGAAATTGAACCAAACAATTACAAACCAAATACCATGCTGAAATAACCAAATGTACAACAATATCCTTTAGCTCTTCTTACGAGAGTAAGAGAGTAGAGGTGTGCCATGTTTGCACTCTTTAGGCTCTATGTCTGTGTGTCTAATGTATGATTCTTCTGAAACAGTGGGATATTTAGCAAATGTATGTGTTTTTGGTTATTATGTTAAGTTAGAACACAGTTCAAGCTTGGAAAATTCTATTTAAATATAAAAGCATTGTCTTCACAGCTGAAATATGGGAAAACTTGGAGCAGCTGGAAATTATCTTCTTTAAAATGAAACATGAAATAAACACCAATAGCTTTTAGTCCTTTTATCAAGTCTAACGTTTCACAGTGAAATTGCTGAATTTCAAAATTAACTGAGCTTAGGGAATCAAACACTTACTTGACCCATGTGCTGTTTGTATGACTGTACAATTGTGATCACTCCTCACTGTCCAGATGGAATAGATGGACACAGGACACTAGGAGATAAGCCGGGTCTGGCTGGCAAGAGGGACATGGGCCAAGAGGAGGACTTCAGAACAGGTCTGTCTGTCTGTCTCTCCCACACACAGAAACAGGACAATCTTCCTGTCTGCTCTTGAAAGATCCACTTGATTGATGATTGTGATGTATGCGAGCTCCTCCAGCTCCCTGTTGACCTTTTGAAACTTGACTGACCTGTTTTGAGTTTCAAAAAATGATCAATCAGCTAGAAAAACTTTGACATTTTTGGGATGTTATTAGTCGTGTTTCCATAAACTTATTTTTATGCACATTTTGCCGCTTCGCATTAGAAAAGCTGCCTGCTTGAGGTGGTTTTTGCCTTTGACGAGTTGATGTGCCTAATGGGATGTGGAAACACCTTTGTCGGAAACGTTCTGACGTAGCGAACGTTTAACTCACAGGACTGCATTCATTTGTCTTGGTCTCCAGACAACATGAAACATGGCCAACACTCGCTGA